>JAJPUD010006632.1:0-60848 GCA_023553655.1 Myrmecobius fasciatus | reverse complement strand
TTATGGAATATTATTGTTCTGTAAGAAATGACCAGCAAGATGATTTCAGAGAGGCCTGGAGAGACTTACATGAACTGATGCTGAGTGAAATGAGCAGAACCAGGAGATCATTATACACGGCAACAACAGTACTATATGACGATCAATTCTGATGGACATGGCTCTCTTCAACAATGAAATGTTTCAAACCACCTCCAATTGTTCACTGAAGAAAGCCATATACACCCAGAGAGAGGGATGTGAAATGTGGACCACAACATAACATTCTCATACTCCTTGATTGATGTTTGCTTACATTGTGTTTCCTTTATCTGATATATCGTTTGTATAGACAAGATTTTTCTTGCACAACAATGACAAGTTTGGAAATATGTATACATATATTTGATTTGCCAATATTTTAACATAATTAACATGTAGTGGATATCCTGCCATCTAGGGGAGGGGTGGGGAGTAGGGGGAAAAATTTGTAACGGAAAGCTATGTAAGGGTTATTGTTGAAGAATTACCCACACATATGTTATGCAAATAAAATAAAATAAATAAATTAATTAATTAATTAAAAAAAAAAGAATTACCTTATAAATACATTCAGTGTTAGACTTTCCTTTTCCCTTTTTTAGAGTTCCTTTATAGTGTTTTTAAGAACTTGTTCCTCAGGAATATGAAGTAAAAGAGGGGATATCTAAGAAATGACATTTATATCATATTCTTCAAAGGGTTATTACATCTTGTTATCATCTCATTTTATACTGAGAAATATCTGATGTAGTTAATGGAAATCTGAGGATCCCATTGTGAGTGTCATTGATAGGATTTGAATGCCAGCCTCTCCTGATTCCAAGTACTACACACTCTCTAAAATGATGTGAAATCTTTCTAAAAGAACAAGTAATCTAGTAAGAGGGTAGGTGAGATAGTAAAGGAGGATTTTGGAACTATAAATTCTGGAAAACCCACTATGGAGACTATCCAAGCCAATCACTGAATAATGAAAGGTTTTTCATTGAATTTTGAAAACCCATTCAAAATTAGAAATAAATTGAGTAAAATCAACAAGATCTATTGTTTACTGTGTGCCAGACATTGCGTTAGTGTTGGGAACCAAAACAAAAGCAAAAACAACCCCTGAACTCAAAGAGCTCACAATGTAAAAAGATAGACAATATAACAACTATATGCAAACAAGGTAAATACAGGATAAATTTAGAGTAATCCTAGAGGAACAGCATTAAGATTGGGGAGGGGACCAGGAAAGGGGCATGAAAATATTTTATATAAAGACAGCATTTTAACTGAAAATCAATGAAACCTAGAGAATCCAAAAAGCAGATATAAGAGAGTAGATCCTTCCAGGCATGTGGGATATTGAAAATCAATAGATAGTGTAGATATATTATCTTTTTAAAGAAATACTATCAATTTATAGAGCGATACTTAATTTGATGTATGTTTTTCTCCAGCAGCAAGGTAGGTATGATCAAGAATTTAGAATTAGTCTGGGTAAATATAGGTCAAGGATCAAAGGAGTCAAAGATAAAGGACAATGTATAATAGATTGGCCAATTGTGAAGAGAATAAAATGAGTCGAGAATAGGTATAATGAACTAGAAAAACATGGAGAAACAAAGGAAGTGAGGGGTTCTCCTATTCCCTGTGACATGAAAGAAAAATTGTGGATAAAGAATCAATAAAAGAAATGAAGGAAAAGTTATCATTGGTTAGAAATTCAAAATTCATAATAATGAAGTTGGAATGTGAAGGAGAAATTTCTGATAATAGATCAAGGATGTAGAAACAACACTATTGTGGGAAATGATAAGAATTTTAGGACCTCATAAGTGACTGAGGTAGCAGAAAAACAAATCTTGGGAGTACAAGAGGTAACTAATAACAATAATATATTAACAACAAATAGATAGCTCCAAAGTTTACAAAAAACTTTACAAATATTGTTTCATGTTATCTTCATAATGTTCCTGGAAGGGAGGTGCAAATGATATCATCATTTTGCAGATGAGGGAGCTGAGGCAGACAGAACTAAATGACATGCAAAGAATCACATAGCTAATTTGTTTGTGAGGCTGGATTTGAACTCAGGCTTACTTGGTTCTGGCCCTGTATTTTGTCTAGTACATCACATAGTTGGGGACATCAATATGTATACTGACATAAACAAGTTTAATTCATGAATCAAGGTGACTGTGAGAAAGACTGAAGAGCAATTTTTAATTTCCTTGGGGAATAAAAGATAGATCAATAGTTTACTGCAGTAAGGATGTAGATCAAGTTATATAGACATATAGGGTGAAGCTCAAAAGAGAAATTACTGAGTGATGGTGGAAAAGAGTGGATTTGGATACAAAAGTAAATGACACCTATTCCTTTGCATGACTCAGTGTGTCATTAGCATAAAGGAAAGAATACCTAGTAATGATAAGAGATGCAGCATTTTTATTTATTTGCTTTATTTGTCAGACTTCCATGAATAGTATGGTATGATAGAAAGATTGTTGAATTTGGAATCAAAAAGCATCATCAAGGGATTTATGTTTGGTGTAGCTTCTAGCTGATTGACCATGTGCTAGTTAAAATCTCTATGAACCTCAGTCTCCTTATTTGTATAATGGGGATAATAATATTTACCTTTCAAGCTCATTGTAAATATAATATAATATATAAAGTGTTTTGCAAAATAATAAAGTGCTATGTAAATATATTTTATTATTAATCATAATTATCTAGTCTTATTCTTCGTAGGTAGCTGGAAAATTATAGTGTATACCTAGACAGCATATAACAATCCACTTTCCTATGCCTCTATTCTTAATTTTCCAATATAAAACATTTTTCCCTGGCCACCACTTCTTTATATATTTTATCTTTCCCTAGTAGAATATAAGCTTCTTGAGTGCAAAAAATTTCTTGCTTTTGTATTTGTATCCCCAGGACTAGTAATGATGGCACGTAATGTTTAATTATTTTTCATTGTTTCATTTATTCATTCATTCTTCATCCAGAAGATTTCAAGCACAAGCTTTTTGAGAGAGAACTAAACATAGTGGATAAAATGCTTGCTTTAGAGTCAATAAACCTGTGTTACAAATCCTACCATTGACACTTACAATTTGTGATCTTGGACAAATAGTTAAGTTCTGAGCCTCTAGCAACTCTCTGAGATTTTAAGTTGCAATCAGGATCAATGGAAGCAGTCCTCACAGTTACAAAATTACTGATCATTGACATGTTAGCATTTTCTTAATGACATGAATTATTTGTTTTTGGTTGTTTTTGTTTTTGTTTTTTTATCCTTAAGGTTTTGACGTTGGGTTTACATTTGACAATCTGACAAATGTTAGGTAAAAAGAATGTGTGCTAACATGAATATATTTAAGAACACTCAGTCAGTTGTTCATTCTGTAGGGAAAAGAAGGTAGTCTAAGCTTGATTTTTATGCTCTCTTGAAATGAAGAGTTTTGTTTTGTTTTGTTTTGTTTTTCCCTGAGGCAATTGGGGTTAAGTGACTTGCCCAAGGTCACACAGCTAGGAAGTGTTAAGTGTCTGAGATCAAATTTGAATTCAGGTCCTCGACTTTAGGGCTGGTGCTCTATCCATTGTGCAACCTAGCCGCCCTGAAATGAAGATTTTCTAAGACCTTCATGATTCTTTTCTTCATAGAAAGTAAATCTGAACATCAATAAATCATTCAAAGTAAACATAATCCAAATTAACCTTATCTACAACTTCCATCTTCCTTTAGAAATGTATTATTTTAGTGTCCTCTTTTTAATGAAGGAAAAATAGATTTGAAGTCAATGAAATCTCTTTCTTTTGCAAAATGCATCAAAAAGAGAAATGGGTACATACTTAGATATTTTGAACTTGAAGTTATTCTTTATTTCTGACATTTAGACATATGGAAAGAATAGCCTAAAAAAAAGTTCAACATAAGGGAAGCCAGCTATTTTAGTTTCTAGTTCAAGTCACTAAATTCAATATTTTCTGTCACCTTTTCAAAAATGAGTCTACAGTAGAAGTAGTAGTAGTAGCCAGCAGCAGCAGCAGCAGCAGCAGCAGCAGCAGCAGCAGCAGCAGCAGTAGTAGTTAAAATCTGAAGTGTATTTGCTCATGCTGAATTCTAGGTATCAAAGGTGTTGTAATTTTTACCTTTGATATAGGCTCAGGATTATTGCTAAGATACTTAGTATCATTATCTTCATTTGTTTTTATCAGTGTAATTGATGTGAATCTTCTAAAATAAAGGGTTAGAAATGCAGGAAGATGAATGTTTCCAAATGGAGACAAGATATTATCCAAGAGCATCACGAAGAGAGAATGTTCATTGAAATAAAAATTTTGCTGATAAGGACATAATGAAAAGACTTTGTTATTACCCAAGAAATGTCAAAGGGCACCTCTCTGAAGTCAAGCCATTAGCTCAAAGTAACTGTTAATATACTTTTCTTTCCTCGTTTATGTGTTCAAAGCTATTTTTCATGACTAAATACCATTTTATATGGCAAATAATCTGATTGAAAGCAGGTTCATAATTCAATTTTGCTTAATATAAAACTATTGACTACTGCTAAATTATATATTTCCAAATATGGTAGCAAAGATAAAAGGCATGTCTCTGATCAATCAAGAAGCCATCCAAAATAAATTTCCTTGAAAGACTCATCTTTAAGTGCAGGATGCAATAAATCACTTTTGGAATTAAAAAAAAAAAAAAGCTTGTAAGATTATATTTACAAGAGTCCTGACTCTGACATTCATTGGATGTGTAACAGTTCTCAGTTCCCATTTCTTCATTTGTAAAATGCAGAAAATAATCTGTTCACTGTTCACAGAATTATTATGGTATACTAAAGCAAAAATGACTACAAAAGCACATTTTTGCAGAAATCTCGGAAGGACTTGTGTATTCAGTTAATAAAAGACATAAATGAAAAACAAACAAACAAACATCATTTTAAAATGCTTGATAAATGGTCACCTAGTCTCTACTTGAAGATTTCTAATAAATGGGAACCAAAAACTTCCCATGACAATCATTCTATTTTTGCATATGCCTAAGTGGTTTTTTAAAAGTATTTCTTGAACATTGCATCTAAATTTGCTTTTTTGTAACTTCTACTCTTTATTTCTACTTATTCATTTAGTGTCAAAAGAGAATAAGACTACATCTTCTTTTATATATCAGCTTTCAAATAAGTGAAAAATAAATGCTGTGTAGTAGAAATAATTCTGATTTTGAAATCAGAAGACCTTCATCCAAATCCTAGCTATTACTTCTTGTGTGACCTTGGGAGAAATATCACTTAACTTCCCAGGACATCAGTTTCCTATTTTCTTAAATTAGAGAATTTGTTGAGATTCTATTTAAGGCATATTCCAGATCAACATCTTGGATTCTATGATCACCCTGAATATTCCCCCTTGCATGGTAAACAACATGATGTCTTTTATTCTATCCTTTGTAGACTAGAAACATCTAGAAAAAATAGTAGCAAAGTTCATTTGTAAGAACAAAAGGTCAAGGATTTCAAGGGGATTAATGAAAAAAAAGGCAGATGAAGGTGGCCTTGCTGTACCAGATCTAAAACTAAATTATAAAGCAGCGGTCATCAAAACCGTTTGGTACTGGCTAAGAAATAGAGCAGTGGATCAGTGGCACAGGATAGGATATCACGACAATCTAGGCAATAACCTTAATAATTTAGTATTCGATAAACCCAAAGACCCCAGCTTTTGGGATAAATACTCACTATTTGGCAAAAACTGCTGGGAAAATTGGAAACTAGTGTGGAAGAAATTAGGGCTTGACCCATACCTGACACCACATACCAAGATAAGATCTAAATGGGTTCATGATCTAGATATAAAGAGGGACTTTGTAAGCAAGTTAGAGGAACGTAATATAATTTATCTGTCAGACCTGTGGAGTTGGAATAAATTTATGTCAAAAGAAGACCTGGAACTCCTAATTGAACACCAGATGGATAATTTTGATTATTTTAAGTTAAAAAGTTTCTGTACAAACAAAACAAATGCAGACAAGATTAGGAGGGAAGCATCAAATTGGGAAATCATCTTTACATTTAATCGTTCTGATAAAGGCCTCATTTCTAAAATTTATAGAGAATTGTCTCATATATATAAGAATTCAAGCCACTCTTCAATAGATAAGTGGTCAAGGGATATGAACAATTTTCAGATGATGAAATTAAAACCATCTCTATTCATATGAAAAGTTGCTCTAAATCACTATTGATCAGAGAAATGCAAATTAAGACAACTCTGAGATACCACTACACACCTGTCAGATTGGCTAAAATGACAGGAAAAGATAACGACAAATGTTGGAGGGGATGTGGGAAAACTGGGACACTGATACATTGTTGGTGGAACTGTGAACGGATCCAACCATTCTGGAGAGCAACTTGGAACTATGCCCAAAAAGTTGTCAAACTGTGCATACCCTTTGACCCAGCAGTGTTTCTACTGGGCCTATATCCCAAAGAGATCTTAGAGGAGGGAAAGGGCCCCACATGTGCAAGAATGTTTGTGGTGGCCCTTTTTGTGGTGGCTAGAAACTGGAAACTGAAGGGATGCCCATCAAATGGAGTGGCTGAATAAATTATGGTATATGAATGTTATGGAATATTATTGCTCTGTAAGAAACGACCAGCAGGACGATTTCAGAGAGGCCTGGAGAGACTTGCATGAACTGATGCTGAGTGAAACGAGCAGAACCAGGAGATCATCATACACAGCAACAACAGTATTACATGATGATCAATTCTGATGGACATGGCTCTCTGCAACAAAGAATTGTCTCAAACCAGTTCCAATTGTTCACTGAAGAAAACCATATACACCCAGAGAGAGGGAAATGAAATATGGACCACAACGTAACATTTTCATGATCTCTACTGACATTTGTTTGCATTGTGTTGCCTTTCTCTGATTCTTTTTTTTTCTTGTAGATAGGATTTTTCTTGCATAACTTCTCAAGCATTTCAACATTATTAGCATGTAGTGGACTTCCTGCCATCTAGGGGAGGGGAGGGGACTGGGGGTAAAATTTGTAATGGAAAGCTTTGTAAAGATCAATGTTGGGGAACTATCCATACATATGTTATACAAATAAAAAGCTTTAATAAAAAAAATAATAAAAAAAATAATAAGTGTTCCTCTTAAAAATCAATTAGTTATTAGGTTAAAGCACTAAAACTTTTTTTCATTTTGTATAATGCAATGTTTTATATATGCTAGTTTTTATTATATGGAATTTAGAACATATTGTTTTATGTTCTTAAGCATAATGACATGATAAATCATATGTCATTTCCTAAAGGCAGGTAGGTGGCACAGTGGTTTTATGGTAATAAAGACATACATTCAGGGCAGATAGGTGATGAAGTAGATAGAGCACTAGTCCTGAAGTCAGGAGGATGTGAGTTCAAATCTGGCTTTAGACACTTAACACTTCATAGTTGTGTGACCCTGGGCAAGTCACTTCATCCCAATTGCCTCCACAACAACAACAACAACAACAATAACAAAATGCATTCAAATTAAACTTTAGACACTTAACTGTGTGATCCCAATTGTGTCAATGAACCTCTGGCTCATTTTCCTCAAGTATAAAATAGAGATAATAATAGCACAAGCTTTTCAGTGTTATGAGGATCAAAAGAAAAAAAAATACTTGTAAACACTTGGCATACTATCTGGCATGTAGTAAGTGATAAATATAATGTATTTCCTACCTTTCTTTTTCAAGAAGAAGGAAAGCAAATTCAAAAATATTGATAGTATATGAAATTGTAGCTTTTTTAAAAAAATGACTGGGTAATGATTTTTAAAGTCATTTTAATAAGATTTTAAGAATTTACACAAAGTAAAAATGTGTACATTTGTATAAAATATGCATATATATCACATCATTCATAATTTTATGTTTATTAGTAGATGAGTGTTAGTGGGAAAGATTGAAAAATGCTTTATCAATATAGATATAAGAATTTTATCTTATTTATGGTTTTCAGATCTATGGATTCATCAGTGTGAGCACTATGACACTGATGAAGATTTTTAGCCTCTCTCTAACTTAGTAGATTATCTTTGAGGATTTCTGTGACCCCAAATCCAATTACCTTGTAGTTTATCTGGTGATGAGCCACTCTGAATTAATGAGGTTCTTTTTTTACAACAATAAATAGACAGATATGATGCTACTCTTTCTCAAAGGTTGGTAGCATTTAACAGATCACATATTTTGTTACTATTGCCTTTGAGACCCTAGAGTGACTTTCATGTCACAATGAGAAATGCAAGAGTGATCTTTGTAAAAGAGGGTATTATCTAAATAAGACATATTTCATCTCATACAAATACAGGATATGGCAAAAATGTACACTTTAAATAAGGAAATTGATTTAAAGAAGAGTTAGCAATACAGATTTGTATGTAAAATTAATGCAAACTTGCTTAAAGATTCTTAAAGTTGAAGGAGAAAGTGTCATAGAACACTCAGACAAGAGATAAAATGTAAAGAAACAAATGATATGATTATTACAGAATAGTGCAGATGAAGCAAATAGGTAATGAGTTCTGGATCACTAAGGAAGACTGAAAATTCTAACAATTTTGACATGTGATGTAATTATCTTTCTGTTAAATTTCAGAGGAAAATATGAATAGAATTATTATTTTGAATCTATTTCTATTTTTTTTAAAGGAACTAATTGATAAAGTAAAATGGCTTGAGACCTTGGCTGACAGTGACCATGCTACAATAGTCAATACCAATGGTCTTCCCTGTTCCAGTTCTGGCCTTCTATTGACTGCACCTATTAATAGAATTTAATATTCAATTTTCACTCATGCAGTTTCCTCATGTTCTTTGACTTGTTTTGTTCAAACTTATCAAAAGATTTTTTTTGGCTAGATTTGATGTAGGAAAATCCATCAAAATGCAATTATTAAATACTTAGTTTTTGCCAAGTGTTCTTACTACCGAAGATACAAATATGAAGAAACAATACTTCCTCTTTATATTTTGATGATCCAAATAAGTAATCAGTTAATAATCATTTATTAAGTTTTAACTATGTTACAGAAATGGAGAACTGGAAATATAAAGCAAGGTAAATATAATTCCATGATCTCAAGTATCTCAGCATGTAATTGGAGAGACAATATGTAAAAGCATATGAATAGATACATAAAGTATAAATAGAAATAGAACAAATGCATTACTAATAGCTTATAATTATATAATATTTTAAAGTTTTCAAAATACTTTACATATCTTTACATACATACATAGATGAGGTAATTGAAGCACAAAAAATTAGTGACTAAGGCAACATTCAAATATGTTTTCTCCAGGCAGCTAGATGGTGCAGTGGATAGCAGCACATTGGTCCTAGAGTCAAGAGGACCTAAATTTGACTCAGATACTTAATGTTTACTCACTGTGTGACCCTGAGCAAATTAACCCAATTGCCTCACCAAAAAACCCCACAAACATTTTCTTTATTTCAGTCTCTAAATCCTGTCTCACTTCCCTGCCCTTTAACTGCCAAGTAGTAAAGACTAGTTTGGTAGGAAAGACACTAGCAATAGGGAGATATTTGAAACAAAATCTAATTAGAAGGTTGCAGCAATAATTTAGGCTAAAGATGATGAAATCTTGTATGAGGAAGTAACTGTTGATACAGATCAGGAACAGATGCAACAGATACTATGGAACTAGAAATTGCTAGATTAGGCAATTTAATTTGAACTGAGGAAGAGTGAGATATCAAGAATAATTCTGAAGTTGTATGTCAAAGAGAATGAAAAAGATATGGTCCTTTTGACATAAATAAAGAAGTTTGAAAGAGAGGAGCATCTGGGAAGAAAGTGATGTTCAGTTTTGGACATATTGAATTGGAGAGTTCTCTGGAATTTTTTCTTTGTAATGTAATAGGTAAGGTGGGACTAAAGCTTATAAAAGATTTTCTAACAATTATAGCTATCCAAAATTAGAATGGTTTGTCTCAGGGAAGAATATGTTGTCCCTTACTAGACACTTTTAGACAATGACTAGATAAGCATTTGTCAGGTATTTGATAGAAAGAATTTTTTCAGTGACAGGTTGTCACTAGATGACCTCTGAAGTTCCTCCCAACTCTGTAATTTTGTATTGACACATAATATTTTTCTTCCTATATCCCCTTTCCCTGCTATAACTCTTTTTTACCTGATCGACTGGTTTCTAGATGCATAATCTCTTTTACTGAATACTCTAACTTCTTATCTTTTGATATTGTAGAATTGTCCCCAGATTTAAATATTCTAATTTTTTCCCACTCAGCAGATCGATATTTTAACAAGACATTTTAAAGAATCATGGGTTCATGTATCTAGCATTGAATATGACCTGAAATAAAGTTAAATCCTTTAATTTTAGAAATTGAGGCTCTAAAAGGTAAAAAATCAGACATGAGATTCAAATCTAGGTTTCCCTGATTTCAATGGCATGATCTCCTATAATTTGACATCTTGTTTGCAAAATAGGGAGTGAAAGTTAGATTATTGTACTGAGTGAGAAAAATGAATTCAAAACTGTGGCATTTAATAAATGCTAGATGACTTGAATGATTATATATAAACACTGTTTATTAATGTTTATAGATCAATCCAGTTGAAATATTTTTGTCATATGCTACAAGAAAATTAGTTGAGTTCTATTTGTTCAGCATTTTCACCAATGTCTTGGATAGTGACATAGATATAATGCTTAATTTTCTCACTGCACAAAGTTATGAGGGATGGCTCATACTTGGATGACAGAAACAGGTTCTGCAAAGGTCTAGAAAGCAATGGTTTAGTTCTAAATATGAAATTCAATATTTATAAAATTTAACATTTGTACTTGTTTAAAAAAATAACTAAACATAGTGGTTTGAGGCATGTAGAAAGGAGAATGGGTCCTCAGCTTAATTAGTTCACTCATTCTGAGATTCTCCTGTACTGATTGGTAGTGATGACAAGTTCACTTTATTCACTAGCAAAACAGAATCTACCAGGACATCTTTTTTATATACCCTGCTGTGTGGGATGAAAATGTGACTCAGACTCAAAATCATTACACAGAGATTTCTCAAAGTGAAGATTAAAAGATTATTAGAATCTCATGAAATTCCAGACAGTCATTCTTCTGTGGGACATGCCAGGGAGAAGAAGGAGGCCCAAATTTCTCATTTGGGGACATGCTTTATAGAGAGAAAATAGAGACACAGGGTTCCCAGGACCTGTCAATCTCCAGAGCAAGACATTTCTGGCCCACTCATCACACACAGATATCTACCAAATAGATAAATTGCAAATAGGTTCCCAGTCAGTCTGATCTGCCTTTGATATTCTAAAAAGCCACAATTAATTTCTTCCTGCAGTAGTGATTCCCAATGAAAAACCACACCAATCTCTCACAATTATTATTCTGAGAAGTCTTCAGTTTCCCATTTCACTCACTGCTGTCTTATATAGAACTCTACCTCTTTCAATCAAATAAATATTAACATTGCAATTAGAAAAAAAAAGTATGATCTACAGTACAATCTACACTCCTAAGCTCCACTAATAATATTTGTGATCTCCTACATGAAAGCTGCTTGTTTCATATTACTCTATATGTTTTTTGTTCCCTTACTATAGTAGGACATTCTTAAGAGCAGAGACTCTCACTTTTGCATTTATTTTGATATTGCTTAACAGCATCTTATACTGGTATTTAATAAATTCTTTTATTTTTATTCATTTAGATAGTTATTTTGTAGGGGAAAAATTCAAGGTTTTAACTGCTGCAAGTTGAATATGAGTTAGTTATATGATGTGTCTTTTTTTGGCTGCACTAGAAATATTTAGTTTAATATTTGTTTTAGAATGACTAAACTATTTATAGTATATAAATGTGCTAGAATATAACTATATTATAAAAAGCAATAAAAATTAAAATTAAAAGGAACTAAGACTTAAATAAGAAATATAGTACAATTGGAAAAATAAGGAAAACAATATACATCAACACTACAGAAATTTAGATAGAGCAACAGCAAACAAAAACATTAAAAATAGCTGAACACAGTATCACTAAATAATAACCCAATTTGGAGAAAAAGTATAACCCTCAATTTAAAAGGTAAAAGAACATGACTGTGGCATCCTAAATATATTCTCACACAAAAATGGGGAAAAATGGTCCTAGTAGATACTGAGCTGTTTTTCCCCCTTTTATAATCTTCATTGTAAGGGATATTCTAATGGTTAGAAAAGGGAAGACATATTCAGAAAAAAAAGTGTAATTAAAAAAAAAACTATCAATAAAAACAATGGAACTTAATTTCGATACATCATAAAATAGCTTAAAGAAAAAAATTAATAGGATAGAAAGAATAATTAAATGAGTTCAGAATATTTGTCTTATCAAAAGAAAGCATGGGAGAAAATGATAGCAATATTAAAATAATTGACGGATCATAAAATCATGAAGGGGCATAACTTATGCTAGCTACAGAAAAGAGACCTAGAACAAAAAAGGAAAAATCAAAATGTAATATAATTTACTTTAACATAAGAGTATAAGAAAGAATTTTCTATCAATTAAGCTATCCAAAACTGGAATGAATTATTGCATAGTTACTCCTTTACTCATGTTTTCAGAAATTGAAGGATCATTTACTAGCTATTGAATGCAGTAAACACATAAATTCTGTGATGATGAACAGCTATCAGTTGACCAAATTAATCCCAACATAACATTCTTTTTGTAGAATAGTGTAATGTCAGGGAAACTGAGGGGAGTAGAGACTAGTTTAAATTTAAAGTGGACATTTTAATAATTAGGCTAACCAACAGAAGGAACTATTGTCCAAATCATTCGGTCCAGAGTGACTGGAGAACAACGCTTATATAGCAAAGCAAGCAGGTGATACAGCAGCAAAAAAGAATGCAGTTAGGTCGTCAGGCAGCAAAAATATATTGCACACAATGATGGGAAGGGGTTTGGGAAACATACAATAGTGGGAGTAACAGAATACCTACAATAATGGGAATGGGCTTGAGACACAGCAGCCTAAAGCAATAACAGGATAGATCCAATGATGGGAGTGGGTTTGGGATATGTACAATAGTGGTAATGGGATTCAGGGAACTTTTCTATTTTAGAAAACACTTTGCAGGTTTAATGAACCAAATCAGCAGTAGAACAAAAATGGGAAGGGGCATTCTTAATCTTGTCATTTTGATCTATGGTGTGAGGCTAAGTTCAGGTTCTCATGAGAAGCTTATAGGGTGCTTTTTGATTCAACAGTAGAATATAGCTTTTCCCCCTAAAAAAATAAGCTTTAAAGCTTAAATAATACCCTATCAACCTGGGTAAATACCAACAACAATAAATTACCCAATGGGTTTTCAATTATCAAAATTCCAAAGAGTAAGTGAACAACTTGTCTTATCAAGTGAATTTCTTAATGCCTTGTAGAATAGCTATTTGTGTACGTGCCTCCAACTACATTCTAAGCAGTTTGAGAACAGGGTTATGTTTTAATCTATTTTGTATCACTTATTGCATTTAAAATCTTCTGCTTTTAATTGTTAGGTAGATGGAAAAAAGAAAGGAAGGAAGGAATATAGGAAGAAGGAAGGAAGGAACGAAGGAGAGAGGAAAGGAGGGAGGGAAAGAAGGAAGAATATGTCTTTAAAAAACAAGTCCTCAAATTACTTGATATGTCATCATACCATCTCTGAGTTAAAAATAATCTAAAACAAGTTTTTAATACATAAAAAATAGAGGACTATGTATTAACAAATTAGGCTATTATCTATTGTGAATTGATACTAATTCAAGAACAAATTATTATCAAAGTACTAGAAAGTTAATTTAAATGCAATTATTTTTCTCTATTGTATATTAATAACAAAGAAGGCAAGGAATTTAATCTTGATAATTTGTATTAATAAAATATTAATTCATGACAGTCCTGTTGAAAGGGATTACACAAATACATTTGGAGGATTATGACTATAGTGATATATTCAAAATTAAAAGGAATTATTCAAAAGTCTAATATGTAAGTATTTTTAACTCACTGAAAAAATATGCATTTTAGCTGTTGGATCCTAGGATATGATTATGATGATAAATAATAACTTTTATTATAGTTTTGATAAGCATTTTGTTTGAAAAAAACTTTAATAACAGATTAGTTTTCTCATACTTAAAATTATGGATTTCTGGAATGATCAAATTCAAAAGAACTTTAAAAATAATCTCATATAATTTATTTTGCAGATGGGAAAACTGAAGAGAAAAAGGTTAAATAACTTGTTCAGGAGGATCAAAAAGCTACTTTGAGGCAGAACCATTAATTTGCATGAAATTCTTTACAAGAGGATTTCTCTAAAGACTAAAATACTTTTGCTAAACTCCACAATCCTTAACTATGATTTAAATAAGTGATTGTTTCCATATGCCCATAATAATTCCTTATTAGGCTTCAGGTGTCAAACCATTTTCATCAAGAATATAGAGTTTAGATCAGAAATTGTCATCCTCTGAGATTGAAACTAATGAAAATCATCATAAGATGGATAGTATTAGCAAAGTACTTATTAGTGTACATTTAGATGGCATGGAAATTGGACTTGAAATCAGAATGACAATTTCATATTTAGTCTCCTACACTGGTGCATAACTCTGGATAAATTACTTAACTATCATTTGCCTCAGTT
Source organism: Myrmecobius fasciatus (assembly GCA_023553655.1). Taxonomy (NCBI): domain Eukaryota; kingdom Metazoa; phylum Chordata; class Mammalia; order Dasyuromorphia; family Myrmecobiidae; genus Myrmecobius; species Myrmecobius fasciatus. The sequence continues at coordinate 46,061 of JAJPUD010006632.1, read as the reverse complement.
TCCACATGTTTAAATGTTGAAAATAATAGCACAAACCTCCTAGGTTTGTTGTGAAGATAAAATGATATATTTGTGAAGTGCTTTACAAACCTTAAACTATTATGAGAATGCTAGTTATTATAATAACTACTATTACATTAGGATCATGCACTCAAAGCTTAAAGGAATCTCAGAAGTTATCTGGTCTAACTTCCTCATTTTATGAATGAGAAAACTGAAGTTTAGGAAGGTTAATGATTTGCTCAAGATATTACAAGTAATATATAGGGAATCTGGGATTTAGACATAGGTCATCTGTGTAGCCATTGCCATCTGATCTAATTAGGCAACCTAAAAACTCCTGAATCTTGTCATATTCCATGATGCTGCATCTTTATAATTTACTTGGACTTCCCATAAGCTGTCCTAATTAACCAATTTTGTGAATGATAAAAAAAGAAAGCACTGACACAGGACACAAAATAGCTGGGGAAAGAACATATCAAACCATCCATTCTCTCCCACAATTCCCTTCCCATGGATTATTGTATTAGATCAACATACACTTAAGACCATCTCCAGAGAGTCTCATATAATGCAAACACTCACTTGTTGAACCTCAAAAGTTTTTTTTAATCTAGTACTTATTCTTCAAATAGCTAAGTTTCAAAGGATAGCCTTTCATCATCCTGACAATTCATTATCAACCATTGCCAATCTTGTGTCCCCTTAAATTTCCTAGCTAAATTCCAATTCTAGACAACTATAATGATGATGTAATGACATAAAACACAGTTCACTTCTCAGCTCTGGTGCTTTCTGTGGCTTGATTGTTGTGCTAAAACCATAAACACAAATTGTAGTTATTCTTGTCATAGTGAATTGCTTTCTTGAGTTGGGACTAAATCATCTCCTTGTGGTGAACCCTATAGTCATGAATCTTTCCATCTTGAAATAGGCCAATCCTTGAATAATAACACAAATTCAATTTCTCAAAATCTCCCTAGTTTAGTAGAATTTGCCACTTTGAACTTCAATGATAGAATGCTTGGGAGCTCAGAATCATCCACAGAACAAAAGAAGACATCAAAAAATTTATGAAGGATTATTTTGTGTGAGAACCTGTGCTTAAAATTAAAGATATGAATTCAAATGAAAGATAATATACAAATAAGTATGTAAATACATGATATATAAAATATAAAGAAGTTAAACTCAAAAAGGAAATGAGGAAACAAGGATGGGACCTTGAAGAAGGTAAAATTTAAACATCCAGAAAGAAAATAAAGGATACTAGGAAGTAAAGCATTCCTGACTTGGAAAAGAGGGATCAAAAAGACATGGAGTTAGGAAATGAAGTGTTGTGTACTATGTACTAAAAGTCAGCCAATATAGTTGGATCTTAGGATATATGGAGAGAAGAAATATATAATAAATCTGGAAAAGTAGTGTAATGAGGACTGCCCCTCCATATCTAACCTTAAGGTGTCATTATGTGATTTGCATTTTTAGTTCCTTTTTTTTTTTTTTTTTTTTTTTGCTAAGGCATTTGGGGTTAAGTGACTTGCCCAGAGTCACATAGCTTGGAAGTGTTAAATATCTGAGGCCAGATTTGAATTCAGGTCCTTCTGACTTAGGGCTGGTGCTTTAGTCACTACACCAAATAGCTTCCCCCATTATGTGATTTGAAGGGAAGCAAATTAGGCATATGTAGCCAGCTTTCTACTCATTCTTCTCTAAGAGATAATTTAGTTCTTGCCAGGAAGGAAAGCAGGAGTTTGGGGTCAGAAGCTTGGCCACTCTGTTCTCCTCAGAGAGATGGGTTGTATTTAAATCATATCTGTTCCCTTTAGTATTATTAGTCTAGGAAAATATGGTTCTCAGGGAGAAAGTTTCAGTGAATATTTTTTCATCAATATTTTTAATGGGAGAGGAGCAGGATTTCTCACTTTATATACAAAGCTTGGTTCTCTTCTCAATAAATATTAATTCCATAATGAACATACAAACTAGTTAGCCAAGAAATCCATTTATCCAATTTAAAAGCCAAATAAATTAGAAGATATATATAGGTCAATACATACCAAACAATACAAAATGTAGAAGCTCTCCTATTGAGACTGAAGTAGCTAAATTCAATCAATAGAGAAAGTGACCTAGATTTCCACCACTGGAAAGTTCCTCAGAGTCACTAATGTAGCAAGCTAGGGATATGGACCTAATGGAGACTGTCACTCTCATATCTGCTTCTTACCAAAGACTTTTTTCTTAGTAATCTGAAATAGTTTTGACAGCTTCCATTTTATCTCATGAAGCTAATGTTATGCCACAGTTCCATGTCTCAGTTTTCCTTAATTGCTCTGTTTCAGTTTCCCTTAATTGTTCTGCCTCAGTAGCAACCCCCCCCCACTTCCTGACCATCAGGAATAATTGGGCTAGCATTCCAAAGGAGTCATAAAACCTCCAGATGGTCCATCTTGATATACCCCTTATTTTTTGGCTTCAGACTTACTATCTCCGAGTTCCTTTCCCAGGCTTGCTGCACTTCCTCTACTCCCTACCTGTCAGAACTGAATTGAAAGTCCTTTCCTGGAACTCCAATTTTCCCAGTGCTCAACCCCTCCTTCTGCCTTGTGAGCTCTTTGTTCCCTAAGCACCGGGAGTCATATAAGAATCCTGTAACCAAACTTACTAATTGCTGGAACTACTTGAGATCCAGTTGGCTGGCATGTTTGGCAGTCTAAATTCACAATGGACTGTGTGCTTTGAGACAAGAGTCCCAGCAGTCCCGATCCATAGCTATAGACTCAATTAATATGAATAAAATATTAACTAGTCTCCAATGTGTGATACTGACTCAGTTTCTCCCTGAACATTATACTAAAAGCCAGAAACACTCAAAGCAACTTCAGATCCTGGAGAAACTCAAAGAACTCCTAAGATATTCAAACCAGGTCTGATTACTCAAAAAGATTAGTGCTCTCTACTATCTTGGTCTAACCAACTCCAAAAGGTCCCTTAAGTACAGGGCATTGATCTTTACTAATTAGGAGAGAATTCAGTAGCAATGGGCTCTGGGACTCAAGCTATAGTAATATGGAAGCATGTTAATGAACTGTTTTAAGTGTCAAATCAAATTTTATATTTGTTTTTTGAATTATTGGCGAACTAATGGAGTTTGTTCAATAGTGGGGCTTGGGAAGGAGGTACAATGATCTATTTTTTAGCAAAGTCATTTAGGTAGTTGAATGGATGGATTAGAGTAAGTTGAGAAGATGTAGGGGGAACAACTAAAAGGCTTTTATAATAATGTAAATGTGAGGTCAAAGGGCCTAGTACAAGGGTGTTTGCTGTGTGAGTGAGAATAGGATGTATTAAAAAAGATGTTTTAAAGATTTATTGAAATATAGGTAAAGTAGGTGGTCATTAGTGTATTTTTTATACTTACTACGCAATTATATAATTCTGATTAAATGGATCCTAGTTTTTTCCTCATGACAATGATGATTTCCTAGTTTCATTGTCATTTTTCCTTCACCCAGTCAGCATTTTACTTTTAGGTAAAGTCCTGTTTGTTTTATCTTTCTGAAATGAACACATTAAGTTTTTTTTACTCTACCCACTAAGTACCAATTAGGTACAAAGTATTATGCACATAGTCCTCTGTACTGAGGAAGAAACAAAAATTAAAGAAATTGGGCTTTCTAAACTACAGAATACAATTTACTTATGTCTTTGAATAAATCAACAAACTTTTAGAAAATAATTTGTTATATGTAAGGGTCAAGAACTCTGTGGTAATTTAGGGAAAATGAAGTATCAAGGGCTTTTGATCTATAATTACAGCCAGAGCAATAAAAGTGACAAGATTTTTTATGTTGTTTTTAGATGTTTTCATGTGAGATCTGTCCCCTAGTATATCAGCATTAGTGTCTGATTGGTTATTGAATGAGTGAAGTAGAATGGGGGAATGAGGAAAGAGGGCAAGGAATGAATCTGTTTTGAAATGTGTCTGGAGGGTAGGAAGTGAGATTGAGGAAAGCATCTGGGAGTAGTACCCCTTCTCCTCTGCCAGATAATTTTGAGTTATAAGTCCACTGAGAAGAATAGATTCTAGGACTAGGTAGAGAGTATTTCATGCTTTAATACCTAACTGAAGAGGTTGTTTATTCCTGAATTTAAGTTTCAAACACTTTTGCAGTGGTATCTATACCATAGGACAGGAATAATGGAGCCCTGACAAATATAACATGTAGCCTTACCTAAAAATCTCTGCAATAGAAAAAAAAAAAAACTCTTGGGGGAAAAGCCAAAAGGTCAATTGGAAATAAGTGTAAATAGTGACAGGTCATGTCTTGTGTGTGTGTGTGTGTGTGTGTGTGTGTGTGTATGTGTATGTGTATGTGTGTAGATCCTATCACAAAAAGTCAGTGGTAAAACAATTACATTTAAGCTTGTGCTAAGAAAACTTCCTAAATGTTAAAACAAAAAGAGTTTGTTGAAGGGGGAAGAGAAATTCTTCCTCTTTCAATGTCTTCATGTCAGATCATTACTTCTTCAGATAAAACACAAGAGACTTTTCATCAGATATAGGCTAGATTAAATTATTTCAAAGGCCCTGTCCATTTCTGATAATTTGTGACTATGAAATATCCAAGAGGAAAATTCCTGTCCTCAAGCTTACAATTTAGTAAAAACAACAAGGACCAAATATTTTTAAATAAAAAATAAATTTAAATTAAATTACAATATCTCATTTTATTTATGAGGAAACTAAGATCTATCAAAGTTAGGATATATATTGAAAGACACCAAGATATGTGTCAGAAAACACATTAATTAAACCTCTAGGTTCTAAAACCAAGACATAGTTCATTTCTCAAATTATTACTATACAGAGGAGGATAAGTTGAATCTATAAAAGTGATATAAAGTTTTATGACACTTCTGAGCAATGAGATAATTTCTACCTAAAATAATCAGAGAAAACTTAGAGAAAATGGTATTTTACCTCAGGGTGGGCAGTAATGGGGACGGGGACTATTGTAAGCAAAGAAACAGAGAGGGTAAAACATGAGATATTATCATTGTGGAGTTGAGCAGTCAGTCCAGTTAAGTTGTAGGACAGAATATATGAAGCAGAGTCATGGGCTGCCATGTTATTACTGCTTAGAATATGTATTATTTTCTATGTCCACTTTTAAAAAAATTATCTTCTTAAAATGATGACAATCAATATTTATTTTTATTTTTTAATAATAGCTTTTTATTTTCAAAATATATACAAAGATAGTTTTCAACATCCACTATTACAAAATCTTGTGTTTCAAATTTTTCCCCCTTCTTTTCCCCCCACTTCCTCCTCTAGATAGCAAGTAATCCAATATGTATTGAACATATGCAGTTCTTCTATACATATTTCCACATTTATCCTACTGCACAAGAAAAATCATATCAAAAAGGGAAAAAATGAGAAAGAAAAAACAAACAAACAAATAATGAAAAAGGTGAAAATACTATGCTGTGATTTACGTTCAGTCTCAACAGTCCCCTTTCTCAATGCAGGTGGCTCTCTATCATAAGACTATTGGAATTGGCCTGAATCATCTCATTGCTGAAAAGAACCACATCCATTAGAGTTGATCATTGTATAATCTTCTTGCTGTGTACAATGTTCTATTGGTTCTACTCATTTCATTTAGCTCAGTTAATTTAAGTCTCTCCATGCCTTTCTGAAATTATCCTGCTGATCATTTCTTATAGAACAATAATATTCCATAACATTCATAACTTCTTCAGCCATTCCCCAACTGATGGGCATCCACTTAGTTTCCAGTTCCTTGCCACTACAAAAAGGGCTGCTACAAACATTTTTGCACATATGGGTCCTCTCCCTTTTTTATGATATCTTTGGGATACAGACTCACTAGAGATACTTCTGGATCAAAGAGTATGCAGAGTTTGATAGCCATTTGGGTGTAGTTCCAAATTGTTCTCTAGAATGATTGTATCAGTTCATAACTCCACCAACGATGTATTGTCCCAGTTTTCCCATCCCCTCCAACATTATCTTTTCTTATCATCTTAGCTAATTTGAGAGGTGTATAATGGTACCTCAGAGTTGTATTAATTTGCATTTCTCTGAGTAGTGATTTAGAGCATTTTTTTCATATGACTAGAAATAATTTATCATTTCGATAATGGTTTGCATTCTTATAAATTTGAGTCAGTTCTCTACATATTTTAGAAATTAGGCCTTTATCAGACCCTTGGATGTAAAAAACTTTTTCCACTTTTCTGCTTCCCTTCTAATTCTATCTTGGTTTTGTTTGTATCAAATGTTTTAAATTTCACATAATCAAAATTATCCATTTTATATTCCATAATGTTCTCTATTTCTTCTTTGGCCATAAATTCCTTCCTTCTCCACAGATCTAAGACTTAGATTATCCTTTGTTCTCTAATTTGCTTATATTAGCACCCTTTATGCCTAACCCATAAACTCATTTTGACCTCATCTTGGTACAGGGGGTTAGGTGTTGGTCAATGCCTAATTTCTGCCATTCTATTTTCCAATTTTCCCAGCAATTTCTGTCAAATAGTGCAAACACTAGATTATTAAACTCATTGACTATTGTGTCTTTTGAGCTTAACTTATTTCACTGATCAATTACTCTATCTCTTTCTAAGCCAGTACCAAATGATTTTGACGACTACTGCTTTATAATATAGTTTTAGGTCTGGTACAGTTAGGTCACCTTCATTTATATTGTTTTCATTAATACCCATTATATTCTTTAACCTTTTGTTCTTCCAGATGAATTTTATCATTAATTTTTTCTAGCCCTATAATTTCTTGGCTGCTTCATTGATATGGCACTGAATAAATAGATTAATTTAGTTAGACTTGTCACTTTTTTATTATGTTAGCCCGGCCTAACCATAAGCACTTGATATTCTTCCATTTGTTTAAATATAATTTTATTTGTGAGGAAAGTGAATAATCAATATTTAAATAAATAATTTTAATAAAAAAACTCTTCCCTTTAAAAAAAGATCTATGTCAGAGACTCAGTTCTCCATATTCTCCATATCACTCTCTACTTAGCTGCCAAGATGATTTTTTTAGAGTTAAGATATGATCATGTTACCCCTATATCCAATACATTTTAGAGGATCCTTTTTGCATCTAGTTTCAAATATAAGATCTTCTGTTGATATTTTAAAGTCCTTCTTACCTTCCTAGTCTTCTTATATGGTTTTTTCTCATTTGGAACATCCCATCACTCTTCTCTTGTCCCTTTTCATTGTCTATTCCCTATGACTGAAATATTCTATAACCTCACATCTACTTCCTGGCTTCTTTACTTCCTTTAAGATTCATCTCAAATTTCACTTTACCAAGACTAACCCTTTTACCTGGAGAAAAAATATTTATGTGCACCCCCTGGAAAACCTTGATTTACTAGGGATATACCAATAGTGAGAAACAGTATGATTTAAAATATATATATATATATATATATATATATATATATATATATATATATATGTATATATATATGTGTGTGTGTGTGCACGCATATGTGTGTGTGTATACATTATATATAGTATATCCTCAGACATACTTTGTGTTTTTCACATTTTCCCCCTTTACTGGAATAATAAAGTGTTGATAGGTTTTCTCTCTTAATCTTTCCAGTTGCTCAATGCTTCAGTTACCCTTCTATTTCTCAGACCCATTTTGGCATACAAAAGATCATTAAGGAAGAACAAGAGTTACTACAGCTAGCAGGCTCAGTACAAAGGAGTCCTGAGAGCAACCCCTGTTTTACTGTCCTCAACTCAATGTGGCATTTGTCAGACTCTAAAACCCTATTTACACAAGAAAAGAGTCAATCACACATTTCATGCTGCTTGTCTATTATGAGAATTTCTTTAGTACTTTCCATATAACTAAACAGAGTGACTTTCATTGGCATTTGGTATAAAATTTTGATTTTTAACCTCTTCATCCCACCATCCCTATGACTTTTCCACCTATCTTATTGTTTATTAAATGACTGCTACTGTTTTGTTTCTAAACTCTTGTGTTTTTCCTTCTAGTCTTATACTTGTTTTTCATTCTCCAAGCTCATAGTCATTGCTATTACTAATTTGTGATTTAACACTTTCCCCAACCATATTTCAAATCCATTCAGACAGACCATTGTTCCTAACAGCAGTTGTAGCCAATCAAAATGTTTATTATACCCCAAGACGTTAAAGAACTCTGATTATATCAGGATGTATAATGTGTTTACACTGAAAACCCATTTCAATGGTAACTTAATATACAACTTGAGTATGTTGTTGTAATCATGAAATTCACCAACCTGTGACCAACTATATGATATACATTACTGACCTCAGTTGAACTAATCCTTAAACAATAGAGACACAATCTAAAACCAGGCCATATAATGTTCCTTCACATAGGAGAATAAAAATGAAAATTTACCTGCGGAGAGAGAAAGGCCCTTCCACCCACTTGCTAGCAAATCAAGCAGAATGACTAGATTTTTAATGACTATATTTCTGAATCATTACATCAAATTATAAGCTAAAAATTGATTTCAGATTCTAACTACTATTTTAAATACTTATAAATAGAAGGCTTTCAAAATTCTATAATGTAGGCATACATTATTCTGTTTTATAAGGAAAAAACATAATGAGGTAGGTAGGCATAGATGATATTTTAATTTTTTTGATAACAGCAGTGATCATTACATTCACAAAATACTCTAATATTTACTATGACAGTTTCATAAAGCAACATGATGAGCATGATAGCAGGAAGATCAGACTAAGATGAAATTCTTTTGATATGAAAAGAGGAAAATTTTAAATTATTTTCCCAATTCATTTTCTTATAATGCTTTTTATTAACATAGCATTTTCTGGTTAACAAAGTACTTTTCTTAGGTTAATCATATGAACCAAGTATTATTATTGCTTTTGTTTCGCAGATTAGGAAATTGAGGCTCAAAGCTGAAGTATGACTCATGGCCACATTGTTAATGTCAGAGCTGAGCCTCATATCCAGGTCTTTGCACCCTAGAAGCAATCTTCTTTCCACGACACTATCTTTTTAATAGTTTTAGGAACTTGGAAACATAAATAAATGGGATAACTTGATTTGAAAAAAGCCAAAATTTTCTTCTGACAAATGAACATTTTCTTCCAACAGTCATTTCATCATGTTACAGAGCTGTGGGACAAATTGTTATGGTTTTAGTTCCCATGTCTATTTGCTCTTGACTTGAGTTTAACCATCTTGAAGAGTTCTAATACTGTTCTGTCTCCCTAGTGTTGTACCCAGCTAGGATTTTTTTCTCTTTTTGAGGAAGCAGTATGGTGGCAATTAGTTGCAGGTGGAAAAGAGATGCTTAAGGCAACTCCCACTGTCTTCAGGTACTTCTAAACTACTCTTTGGAGCATTGAAACTTGTCTGTTGTCCTGAAGCAAGTCAGAAATGAAACACCTGTTTCTGTATTTCAAAGTAATGTTCAGTACTTTTATGGAGCTTTCAATTATTTTACAAACTAGTCAAGCTTTTTTTAGTTCTATATTTTTGGAACTTTCCCCAAAGGCTTACAGTAAAATCTCTGCATCTAGTAATTGCTGTTTTGTTGGTTCTCTTAATTGTATCTTTAGGATAAAATTGAACTGTTTTTTGACTGTAGCAGATCCTTGAATAGGAAGATTACAGGTGGCCAAGCACTATCTGTGATCTGAACTTTACCTCTAAATACTTACACTACTATTCTAAATTTTATAGTTCCTTTCTTTTTGATCACTAAGGTTTGACTTCATCAAATGTATCCAATTAAAATACTAATGCCTTCAGGAGGTGCCAAACCTTATCAGCTATTGTCTACTTGGACAGCTAGCTGAAACTAAGGCATTATGTAAATAGCCTAAAAGGTGGTTTTGTTGTTTGTAAGGAAATGAAAGCAATAAGAGGACAAAGTTGTATACAACATAAATAGAATGGGAGAGGAAGGGAAAAAAAATCAATTGAATAGGAAGAAATTACCATGGTTTGAGTATCCTATCCACAATATTGTCTTATAAACTTGGACAAATCAAATAACCTTTGTAGGCCCCAGTTATTTAGTCTTTAAAATGGCAATAACAATATAATTGCTTCCTAAAGTAGAAAGTAAGACAACCATATGTTGATGTTTCTCAGTATTAAAAGCTACTGTGATATTGTGCAGGAAAATCAAATTTAGAATTAAAAGAATTGGTTTGAAATCCATCTCTGTGACTTATTACCTTCACCTATTAAATGAGGTTATAATTTTTGCCCTGGGTAACTCAGAGTTTTGAGGTGCAAAAGGAATTTCTTATAAAAATGTCACATTTTGTATACTGCTCTTTAAAGACAAAGCACTAGTATGACTATCTCATCACCAAAATTTTGGTCATCCAGTGATCCATTTTTTGAGCTCAAACAATGCATGGACATTAATGTTTCAGATCACTACAATTTAGAAGATCATTCATAATTGTTGTAACTGAAAAAAACAAAAAAACTCATAATCACCAGGAAGTCATTCTATAGATAGTAAAGAAATGCTAATAATACCCATATTTCTATAGCATTGTTGTTGTTTCTTTACTTTGGTGGATTTTCTTTAAATGTTTTCAGGTACCTTATCTGTTTCTTGGATGGACCTGTGATGCTGAATCCTTGAAATATTCAAGTTTTATTCTAATTCTGTGTGTTGCCTTATTCTTCATAATGCTGATATTAGTGGATGGCACTAAAATTCAATTTACCCCTTGACATTTGATCAATACAATCTTATAGAATGTAAGCTCTTGAGAACAGAAAAAACAAACAAACAAAAAACTTGTCTTTGTGTTCCTTATATCTAAAACCATGTATATTTCCTTGACTTATGCTAGTTCTTTGATAGTGTAAGCCCAATATTAAAGTGAAATGAGACACTTGTAGGTTATTCCTTACTGAAGAAAGGGAAGGATATTCAACAAGAATGCAGCAAAGAAAATATGAATTTATTCAGGTGAGAGCAGCTTCCCTGACTTTGAGTTACGCATGGTCATTTGCCAATAAAACATGAAAGAGAGAGGCTAGAGCTTTTTATGGCATTTTTGAGCAAATGGACATGAAGTGATATGACAACAATAGTTAATCCCTTGAACCAGTTCACAAGAAAAGTATCCTTTTTACCTTTTTATGCTTCTCTTGAGTTCTGTGTTTGGAGGTCAAATTTTTTTTCAGATCTGGTCTTTTCATTAGAAATAGGTGAAATTCTCCTGTATCACTGAATGACCATCTTCTTCCCTGGAAGATAATGCTCATTCTATCTGGATAACTTATTCTTGGCTGTAATCCAAGTTCTTTTGCCTGATTCCAGGCCCTTCGATCCTTTAATGTGGAAGCTGACAGATCTTGTGTAATTCTAATTACAATTCCTCGGTATTTGAACTGTTTCTTTCTACCTGCTTGCAATATCTTTTCCTTGGTGCAATAGTCCTGAAATTTGGCCACGATATTCCTTGGGGTTTTAATTTTGGGGTCTCTTTCAGGAGGTGATTGGTGAATTCTTTCAATGCCAATTTTGCCTTCTGATTCTAAAACATCAGGGCAATTTTCTTTCATGATTTCCTAGAAGATAGCATCAAAGTTCTTTTTTTCATCGTGGCTTTCAGGGAGTCTCTTCTGGATCTGTTTTCCAAGTCAATTGTTTTTCCTAGGAGATATTTCATATTTTCTTCTATTTTTTTCATTTTTTTGTTTTTGTTTGACTGATTCTTGAAGTCTTATTGAGCCATTCACTTCTATTTGTTCAATTTTAATTTTTAAAGTATTATTTCCTTCAGTTATCTTTTTTAGCTTCTTTTGTAACTGGCCAATTGAATTTTTTGGTTCATTGCATTCTTTTTCCATTTTGCCAATTTTATTTTTCTGTGAATTGTTGTCTTTTTCCAATTCACCATTTTCATTTCCCAGTGAATTAATGTTTTTTTTTTCCAATTCACCTTTTTTATTTTCCAGTGAATTGGTGATTTATTTTTTCCATTTCACCAATCTTGTTTTCCAGTTTTTCACATCTCTGTTGCAGGGCATTATTTTCTTTTTGCAGTAATCTCAATTATTTTCCCCATTTTTCTTCTAACTCTCTTTTGAGATTCTTTAGGCAATCTTCCAGGAAAGCCTTGTGAAATGGGGACCAGCTCATGTTCGCCTTTGTGGCTTCATCTGGTGTTGCATTCCCTTTAGGAACCTCAGAATCTGGGGTCTGCCCTTCTTTCTCTCCGTAAAAGTTGTCTATGGTGAGAGCTCTCTTCTGCGTCATACTCATAATTATGATTTTGAGGTCTATTTCAAAGCAGGGAATTATGCAGCCGTTTCAATTTGCACTGGGCTAGTTTGCGGAGTTGACTTCCAGTGTGGGGCTGGTTGGGCTAGATCAGCACTAGGACCACGCTTTCAGCTGCTCTCAATCCACCCTTTACCAAAGGCAGATAAGTCAAAGCAGAGCAAAGTGGCCCAAGCGTCTCCCAGGGACTTCCTGGGTGCCTAAAATCCGCTGCTCCGTCCCAGCCCCAGATTTGCGCTTTGGCTGCGCACTGGTGTCTGAGCGCTGGCGTCTGAGCGCTGGCGTCTAAGCGTGGCAAGCTGCTCGATCCCCTGCCCGTCTGAAACTGACCTGCTCTGGAGTTCTTTCAAAATAGATTTTTGATAGAAGTGCATTGTACTCCAAGTGTTTGATGGAGCCCTCACTCCAGAACCAGTTCAGAGGCTTAATTTATTCTGGGTCTCAGGGAAGACCTGAGGAGCTCACAGAGAATGATGTCTACAGTTTGCCATCTTGCCTCTGCCCCCACAAGAAAAGTATCGAGGAAAATCCAAGCTGGTGTAGTAAAGGAGGGACTCATATAACTTCTCCCCCAAACTTCTTTAAATTCCTTTAAATAATAATTATAAACAAATTTTTGAGATTTGGAACCCATTAAAAAAAAAAAACAGAATGAAACAATTTCCCAGCCAAAGACAATTTAGAAGGTCAGCAGGAAAGGTCTATTGAACTAAGTGCTTGCATAGTCTGTCAGCATTAACTTGACCAGTGTGGACCTTGGGGCCCTGGAATTAGTGATAGTGTTGTCATTTTCCAGACTTCTCAGACATAGACAACAGAAATGACTTGGAAAGTTGGCAGGAAAAGTTTGACTCACTGGCATGAGAAGAATTTGGGAAATCAGCAAATAAGGAATGGGCCCCAGGAGCCATTGAATTGACAGTGGCAACAGCAACAGTGATGGAGGCAGTCTGCTGCATTGACTGGGGAAACCTCTGGAGGTATCAGCTCACAGACAGAAAGGAGGTGGAACTAGGCAAAAGGAAGTCCCTTTACTAGCAGTGAGGCAGTACTCTGTGCCTTTAGCATCCTAGAGTTTAGAACCATAGTGTCACAGAGACCCTATTCAAAGTTACAGAGCAAAAAAAAGTGCTTATGGTCACTCAAACTTACTCTTGCTTTAATCATTTCTAGTATAATGTTGAATAACAATAGTAATAATGAGCATCCTTGTTCAACCTCTGATATAAAATTTCCCCTAAGAATAGCTTTGTCTGTATCCCATAGGTTTTGGTATGTTGTCTCATTATTGTCATTTTCTTGCATGAAATTATGGATTATTTCTGTGATTTGTTGTTTCACCCCCTAATTGTTTAGAATTAGATTATTTAATTTCCAATTGGTTTTTAGTCTATCTTTCCCTGGTACTTTATTGAATATAATTATTGTGGTTTGAAAAAAGAAGCATTTACTATTTCTGCCCATTTGATTGTAAGATTTTTATGTCCTAATATATAGTCAGTTTTTGTGTAGGTGCCATTTACTACTGAGAAAAAGGTGTGTTCTTTTCTATCCCTATTCAATTTTCTCCAGAGTTCTATCTTATCTAGGTTTCTAGGATCCTATTAACCTGAATTTCTTTCTTGTATTTCTTTCTTGTTTATTTTGTGGTTAGATTTGTCTGATTCTGAGAGGGGAAGTTTGAGCTCCCCTACTAGAATAGTTTTGCTATCTATTTCTTCCCCTTAACAGGCTTAAAATGTTCTCTAGAAAACTACATGCTTCAGCACTTAGTGCATACAGATTTAGTATTGTTACTACTTCATTATTTATTGTACCCATTATCAAGACGAACTTTCCCTCCTTATCTCTTTTAATAAGATCTATCTTTACTTTTGCTTTATCTGAGATCAGAATTGCTACCCCTGCTTTTTTTTTATTTAAGCTGAAGCATAATAAATTCTATTCCAGCCTTTTACCTTTATTCTGTGTCTCTCCATTTCAAATGTGTTTTTTTCAGCCAAGATGGAGGAGTGAAAAGATGATTCTCTGCGTCCTCCTCCGAACTTCTCTCAAATCAACAATAAAATAAGCCTCTGAACTGATCTTCAAGTCAACGAATCAGGAAATATTTGGATACTGCTTGCAGATATCTCTGAAAAACTTCACATCAGGTTTGTCTAGCTCGGACAGAGGGATAAACAGAGGACTCCGGTGTCAGAGAACTCTGGTGGAAGCCGGAAGTGAGGGTGGGACTCAGCTAAGCTCAGCTCAGACTGGCAAAAAACTCCAAACTCCAAACTCCAAATTCCAAACACCTGGAGTTTATCTGAGGCACTCGGGACACTCTGCCCTGATTGGGGGCAGGTGTTCTGGCAAACTTGCCTTGTTTAAGGAGTAATTCGGCCTTAGGCCTAGCCCCCACTGGCCCAGCACCTTAAATTAATTCGCCGAAGCGCCTCAGGGCAAAATCTTCAGCCGGGCCGTATCAGGCGCCGTTTTTTTTTTCCCCTACCTTAAAGAGATATTCACTGTCTAAAAAAAAAAAAATGAAGAGGCAAAAGAGAGCTCTCACCATAGACAGCTTTTATAGAGAGAAAGAGAAGACCCCAGATCCAGAGGTTCCTTTAGACATAACTACAGAGGAAATCAGCAAGGACCATAACTGGTCCCTGTTTCAAAAGGCCTTTCTGGAAGATTGCTTAAAGAACCTAATAAAAGAGCTGGAGGATAAATGGGAAAATAAATTGAAATTAGTGCAAGAAGGATACAATATCTTGCAAGAAGGATATGATGCCCTGAAAAAGAGATATGAAAAAGACACCAATCTATTGAAAAATAAAATTAGTGAAGTGGAAAAAGAGTGCAATGAACAAAAAAATTCAATTGGCCAGTTACAAATGGAGCTTAAAAAGGTAAGTGAAGAAAACAACACTTTAAAAATAAGAATTGAACAAATGCAAGTGAATGACTCACTAAGACTTGAAGAATCAGTCAAACAAAAACAAAAAAAATGAAAAATTAGAAGAAAATATGAAATATCTCCTAGGAAAAACAACTGACTTGGAAAATAGATCTAGGAGAGACAATCTAAGGATTATTGGACTTCCTGAAAGCCATGATGAAAAAAAGAATCTAAACACTATCTTCCAGGAAATCCTGAAAGAAAACTGCCCTGAGATTGTAGAATCAAAGGGCAAAATCACCATTGAAAGAATTCACCGATCACCTCCTGAAAGAGACCCCAAAATTAAGACCCCAAGGAATATCGTGTCTAAATTTCAGGACTATAGCACCAAGGAACAGATTCTGCTAGCAGCTAGAAAGAAACAACTCAAATAATGAGGATCAATAATTAGAATCACACAGGATCTGTCAGCCTCCACATTGAAGGATTGAAGGGCCTGGAACCAGATATTCTGAAGGGCAAAGGAACTTGGATTACAGCCAAGAATATTCTATCCAGCTAGAATGAGCATTATCCTCCAGGGAAGAAGATAGTCATTCAATGATATAGGTGAATTTCACCTATTTCTAATGAAAAGACCAGATCTGAACAAGAAATTTGACATCCAAACACAGAACTCAAGAGATGGATAAAAAGGTAAAAAGGAAAGTTCTCTTGAGAACTTTATTTCTACTAGGGGGATGCTTAAAGTTTGGGGGTATAATTCACTAGATATTACTTTGATAATATGAAAAAGAGAACTATAGGGGGAAAGGTTGTCATACTGGGGAAAAGAGGGGAAAAGTGGTAAAAATAAGATCTAAAAAAAAGGAGGTAAAAACAAGGTAAAATCTCTTGAAGAGGCAAAGAAAACCTAATATAATTGAGAGAAAGAGGGGAGGGAGTTGAGCACTGTGTAAATCTGACTCTCATCAGGTTGGGCTCTAAAAGTGTATATCAGACACTTGATTTCACATAGAAACTTGTCTGTTGCTAGAGGGAAGTGGGAGGGAAAGGAGTAAAAGAAAGGGATAAATTAATAGAAGGGAAAACAGAAGAATCAGGGGAAAGGAGTAAAAACAGGGGGAAGGGATCTAAAGGGTGGAGTATTGTTTGGAGGAGGGGGTGATCAAAAGCAAAGTACTGAGGAGGGGGGAAGGGAGAAAGGGGAAAGGAAAGGGGAAAACATAACTTAGGTAAAGAAGATGGCAGGAAATAAAGAATTAGTTATTCTATCTGTGAATGTGAATGGGATGAACTCTCCCATAAAGCAGAAGAGGATAGCAGACTGGATTCAAAACCAGAATCCCACAATACGTTGTCTACAAGAAACACATCTAAAACATAGTGACACATATAGGATGAAGGTAAAAGGCTGGAGCAGGACCTATTATGCTTCAGATGAACAAAAAAAAGCAGGGGTAGCAATCCTTATCTCAGATCAAGTAAAAGCCAAGATAGATCTAATCAAAAGAGATAAGGAAGGAAACTATATTTTATTAAAGGGTACCATAGATAATGTAGCAATATCTATACTAAATATATATGCACCAAGTGCAATAGCACACAAATTCCTAGGGGAGAAATTAAGAGAGATGCAAGAAGAAATAGACAGCCAAACTATAGTAGTGGGGGATCTCAACCTTGCTCTCTCAGAATTAGATAAATCAAACCACAAAATAAACAAGAAAGAAACTAGGGAGATAAACCAATTGTTGGAAAAGTTAGGTATGATAGATCTATGGAGAAAGTTGAATGGAGACAGTAGGGAGTTTACTTTTTTCTCAGTAGTCCATGGAACCTATACAAAAATTGACCATGTGTTAGGGCATAAAAACCTCAAAATCAAATGCAGAAACGCAGAAATAGTAAATGCATCCTTTTCAGATCATGATGCAATAAAAATCACATGCAATATAAGGCCAGGAGAAAATTAACCAAAAGTTAATTGGAAATTAAATAATCTAATCCTGAAGAATGAATGGGTGAAAGAGCAAATCATAGACACAATCAATAATTTCATCCAGGAGAATGACAATAAGGAGACAACATACCAAAATTTGTGGGATACGGCTAAAGCGGTTACAAGGGGTAATTTTATATCTCTAGATGCTTACTTCCATAAAATAGAGAAAGAAAAGATCAATGAATTGGGTTTATTATTAAAAAAAACTAGAAAAAGAGCAAATTAAAAACCCTCAATTAAATACCAAATTGGAAATTCTAAAAGTAAAAGGAGAAATTAATAAAATTGAAAATAAGAAAACTATTGAGTTAATAAATAAAACTAAGAGTTGGTTCTATGAAAAAACCAACAAAATAGATAAGCCTTTAGTTAATTTGATAAGAAAAAGGAAAGAAGAAAATCAAATTGTTAGTCTCAAAAATGATAAGGGAGAACTTTCCTCCAATGAAGAGGAAATCAGAGGAATAATGAGGAGTTACTTTACCCAACTTTATGCCAGTAAGTTTGATAATCTAAATGAAATGGAGGAATATCTACAAAAATATAGATTGCCCAGGTTAACAGAAGAGGATATAAATTATTTAAATAGCCCCATATTAGATAAAGAAATAGAACAAGCTATTAACCAACTCCCTAAGAAAAAATATCCAGCGCCAGATGGATTTACATGTGAATTCTACCAAACATTCAAAGAACAATTAATTCCAATACTACACAAAATATTTGAGAAAATAGGGACAGAAGGTATACTGCCAGAATCCTTCTATGAGACCAATGTGGTGCTGATAGCTAAACCAGGTATGGTGAAAACAGTGAAAGAAAACTATAGACCAATTTCCCTAATGAATATTGATGCAAAAATTTTAAATAAGATATTAGCAATGAGATTACAGAAAGTCATCCCCAGGATAATACACTATGACCAAGTAGGAATTATACCAGGGATGCAGGGCTGGTTCAATATTAGGAAAACTATCAGCATAATTAATTATATTAATAACCAAACTAACAAAAACCATATGATTATCTCAATAGATGCAGAAAAAGCCTTTGATAAAATCCAACACCCTTCCCTATTAAAAACAGTAGAGAGTATAGGAATAAATGGGCTTTTCCTTAAAATGATTAGTAGCATCTATTTAAAACCATCAGCAAGCATCATATGTAATGGAGACAAACTAAAACCATTCCCCATAAGATCAGGAGTGAAACAAGGCTGCCCACTGTCACCATTACTATTCAATATTGTATTAGAAATGTTAGCTTTAGCAATAAGAGAAGAAAAAGAGATAAAGGAAATCAGAGTAGGTAATGAAGAAACCAAATTATCACTCTTTGCAGATGACGTGATGGTATACTTAGAGAACCCTAGAGACTCAACTAAAAAACTACCAGAAACAATTCACAACTTTAGCAAAGTTGCAGGATTCAAAATTAATCCACATAAATCATCAGCATTTTTATATATTACCAACAAAGTTCAGCAGCAAGAGATACAAAAAGAAATTCCATTCCATTTAGCAGATGATAGGATAAAATATTTGGGAATCTATCTGCCAAGGAAAAGTCAGAAACTATACGAACTAAATTACAAAACACTTTCTACACAAATAAAATCAGACCTAATCAACTGGAAAAATATTAAGTGCTCATGGGTAGGCAGAGCAAACATAATAAAAATGACAATACTACCCAAACTAATCTACTTATTTAGTGCCATACCAATCAAACTCCCAAGAAATTATTTTACAGATCTAGAAAAAATAGTAGCAAAGTTCATTTGGAAGAACAAAAGGTCAAGGATCTCAAGGGGATTAATGAAAAAAAAAAGGCAGATGAAGGTGGCCTTGCTGTACCAGATCTAAAACTATATTATAAAGCAGCGGTCATCAAAACCGTTTGGTACTGGCTAAGAAATAGAGCAGTGGATCAGTGGCACAGGATAGGATATCACGACAATCTAGGCAATAACCTTAACAATCTAGTATTCGATAAACCCAAAGACCTCAGCTTTTGGGATAAATACTCAGTATTTGGCAAAAACTGCTGGGAAAATTGAAAACTAGTGTCAAAGAAATTAAGGCTTGACCCATACCTAACATCATATACCAAGATAAGATCTAAATGGGTTCATGATCTAGATATAAAGAGGGACTTTGTAAGCAAGTTAGAGGAACATAATATAGTTTATCTCTCAGACCTGTGGAGATGGAATAAATTTATGTCCAAAGAAGACCTGGAACTCCTAATTGAACACCAAATGGATAATTTTGATTATATTAAGTTAAAAAGTTTCTGTACAAACAAAACAAATGCAGACAAGATTAGGAGGGAAGCATCAAATTGGGAAATCATCTTTACATTTAATGGTTCTGATAAAGGCCTCATTTCTAAAATTTATAGAGAATTGTCTCATATATATAAGAATTCAAGCCACTCTTCAATAGATAAGTGGTCAAGGGATATGAACAGACAATTTTCAGATGATGAAATTAAAACCATCTCTAGTCATATGAAAAGTTGCTCCAAATCACTATTGATCAGAGAAATACAAATTAAGACAACTCTGAGGTACCACTACACACCTGTCAGATTGGCTAAAATGACAGGAAAAGAAAACGATGGATGTTGGAGGGGATGTGGGAAAACTGGGACACTAATACATTGTTGGTGGAACTGTGAACGGATCCAACCATTCTGGAGAGCAATTTGGAGCTACGCTCAAAAAGTTGTCAAACTGTGCATACCCTTTGACCCAGCAGTGTTTCTACTGGGCCTATATCCCAAAGAGATCTTAGAGGAGCGAAAGGGCCCACATGTGCAAGAATGTTTGTGGCAACCCTTTTTGTAGTGGCTAGAAACTGAAAACTGAATGGATGCCCATCAATTGGAGAATGGCTGAATAAATTATGGTATATGCACGTTATGGAATATTATTGCTCTGTAAGGAATGACCAGCAAGACGATTTCAGAGAGGCCTGGAGGGACTTGCATGAACTGATGCTGAGTGAAATGAGCAGAACCAGGAGATCATCATACACAGAAACAACAGTATTACATGATGATCAATTCTGATGGTCATGACTCTCTGCAACGAAGAATTGTCTCAAACTAGTTCCCATTGTTCACTGAAGAAAACCATATACACCCAGAGAGAAGGAAATGAAATATGGACCACAACATAACATTTTCATGATCTCTATTGACATTTGCTTGCATTGTGTTGCCTTTCTCTTCTTTTTTTTGTTGTAGATAGCATTTTTCTTGCATAACTTCTCAAGCATTTCAACATTATTAACATGTAGTGGACTTCCTGCCATCTAGGGGAGGGGAGGGGACTGGGGGTAAAATTTGTAATGGAAAGTTTTGTAAAGATCAATGTTGGGGAACTACCTATATATATGTTATACAAATAAAAAGCTTTAATAAAAAAATGTGTTTTTTTCAACAACATATTGTATGATTCTGTTTTTTAATCCACTCTCTATTTGCTTCTTTTTTATGGGAGAGTTCATCCCATTAACATTCACAGTATATTATCAGCTGTATATATTCCTGTACCCTACTTTCTCCTTTGTATATACTTTTGTTCTCTCTTTTCACCCACCTCACCCACTACCTTACCTCTTATCACTCCTTTTCCATTCTCTTAGTAATGTTTTTTAACCCACTCCATCCACTATCTTATCTTCTAGCAACTATTCCCTCCTTCTCTTACCTTTTTTCCTACTATTTCTGCCCTTCAATCTATTCTGTTTCTCCCTTTTCTTTTCCTCTTTCTACTCCTACTTCTTTTTAGGTGTAAATAAATTTCTATATCCAATTGAATGATTAAGATATTCCTTCTTAAAGACAAAACTGATGAGATCAAGCTTCAGGCAATCCTCATTTCGTTCCCTTTTCCTCATGGATTTAATAAATCTTTTGCATCTATTTATATGAACTAATTGTCCCTTATCTCTTCTCTTTTCTCTTTGTCTAGTACAGACCCTTTCCCACTGCTTAATATTTTTTTTCTTGTCATCAAAACAGAGTCCATTTGCAGCCACACTCTCAGTCCATGTGATGCCTCCCTTTGTCTTCCCTAGTGACAGATACAAGTTCTCAAGAGCTACATATATTTTTTTCTCATCTAGGAAAGTAAATACTTTAACCTTTAAGTATATATTTCTCCCCAGTTTACCTTTTTATGGTTCTCTTGAGTGCTTTGTTTACAGATTAAATTTTATGTTGAGTTCTGTTTTTTTCAATACAAATGACAGAAAATCTTTTACTTCAGTGAAGCTCCATCTCCTCTCCTAAAAGATATTACTGGGAAGTTAAGTAAGTAAACCTTGCTAGCAGTTAATTCTTGATTGTAAACTCAGGTCTTTGCATTCCAGAACATGGTGTTTCACATTCTCCTATCCTTGATTGTACAAGCTGTCAGATCCTGGGTAATCGTGACTGTTACTCTTTGATATTTGAATTGTGTTTTGTCTGGCAGCTTGCAGTATTTTTTCCTTGAGATTATAATTCTAGAGTTTTGCAACAATGTTCTTTGGGATTTTCTTTGTAGCATCTCTTTCCTGAGGTGATCGATGTATTCTTTCAATGAGTATTTTCTCCTCTGTTTCTAGAATATTGGGGCAGTTTTCCTTCATGACTTCTTGTAAAATGCTATACAGGCTCTTTTTTGGTCATGACCTTCAGGTAGGCCAATAATTTCTATTTTTTTTTCATTAAAGCTTTTTATTTGCATAACATGTGTATGGGTAGTTCCTCAACGTTGACCATTACAAAGCTTTGTTTCAAATTTTTCCACCTATTCCCCTCCCTTCCCCTAGATGGCAGGAAGTCCACTACATGTTAATTGTATTAAAATATTTGACAAGTATACATGTTTCCATACTTATCTTGCTGTGCAAGAACAATCGTATCTACATGAACAACAACAACAAAAAAAAAAGAAAAAGAAAAAACTGAAAAAGGAAACCCAATGCAAGCAAACATCGATAGAGAGCATGAAAATGATATGTTGTAGTCCATATCTCATGTCCCTCTCTCTGGGTGTATATGGCTTTCTTTACTGAACAACTGGAACTGGTTTGAAACATTTCATTGTTGAAGAGAGCCACGTCCATCAGAATTGATCATCATATAATATTGTTGTAGCTGTGTATAATGATGTCCTGGTTCTGCTCATTTCACTCAACATCAGTTCATGCAAGTCTCTCCAGGCCTCTCTGAAATCGTCCTGCTGGTCGTTTCTTACTGAACAATACTATTCCATAACATTCATATACCATAATTTGTTCAGCCATTCTCCAATTGATCGGCATCCATTCAGTTTCCAGTTTCTAGCCACTACAAAAAGGGTTGCCACAAACATTCTTGCACATGTGAGGCCCTTCCCTTCCTTTAAGATCTCTTTGGGATATAAGCCCAATAGAAACACTACTGGGTCACAGGATATGCACGGTTTGATAGCTTTTTGAGCATAGTTCCAAATTGCTCTCCAGAATGATTGGATCCATTCACAGTTTCACCAGCAATGTATCAATGTCCCAGTTTTCCCACATCCCCTCTAACATTCATGATTATCTTTTCCTGACATTTTAGCCACTCTGACAAGTGTGTAGTGGTACCTCAGAGTTGTCTTAGTTTGCATTTCTCTGATCAGTAGTGATTTGGAACACCTTTTTAATGTGACTAGAAATAGTTTCAATTTCATCCTCTGAAAATTGTCTGTTCATATCTTTTGAGCATTTATCAACTGGAGAATGGTGGGAATTCTTATAAATATGAGACAATTCTCTATATATTTTAGAAATGAGGCCTTTATCAGAACCCTTAAATATAAAGATGATTTCCCAATTTGTTGTTTCCTTCCTAATCTTGTCTGCATTAGTTTTGTTTGTACAAAAACTTTTTCACTTAATATAGTCAAAATTATCTATCTGGTGTTCAGGTAAGAGTTGCAAATCTTCTTTGGACATAAATTTATTCCATCTCCAATAGGTCTGTGAAGTAAACTATACTACGTTCTTCTAATTTCCTTATAATATCACTCTTTATATCTAGATCATGAACCCATTTAGATCTTATCTTGGCATGTGGTATTATGTGTGGGTCAAGCCCTAATTTCTTTTATACTAGTTTCCAATTTTCCCAGCAGTTTTTGCCAAATAGTGAGTACTTATCCCAAAAGCTGGGTCTTTGGTTTTATCAAACACTAAATTGCTATAATTATTTCCTAGTTTGTCCTGAGAAACTATCCTATGCCACTGAATGACTAATCTATTTCTTAGCCAGTACCAAATGGTTTTGATGACCATTACTTTCTAATATAGTTTTAGATCTGGTGCAGCAAGGCCACCTTCATCAGCCTTTTTTTTTCATTAATTCTCTTGAAATTCTTGACCTTTTATTCTTCCAAATGAACTTTGCTACTGTTTTTCCTAGAAGTGTTAAAATAATTTCTTGGGAGTTTGATTGGTATGGCACTAAATAAATAAATTAGTGTGGGTAGTATTGTAATTTTTATTATATTTGCTAGGCTTACTCATGAGCATTTAATATTTTTCCAATTGACTAGGTCTGATTTTATTTGTGTGGCAAGTGTTTTGTAGTTTAATTTGTATAGTTTCTGACTTTTCCTTGGCAGATTGATTCCCAAATATTTTATCCTATCATCTGCTATTTGGAATGGAATTTCTTTTTTTATCTATAGCTGCTAAACTTTGTTGATAATATATAAAAATGCTGATGAGTAGTTTTTTAGTTAAGTCTCTAGGGTTCTCTAAGTATACCATCATGTCATCTGCAAAAAGTGACAATTTGTTTTCCTCATTACTTACTATAATTCCTTTTATCTCTTTTCCTTCCCTTGTTGCCAAAGCTAACATTTCTAATACAATATTAAATAGTAATGGTGACAGTGGGCAGCCTTGTTTCACTCCTGATCTTATTGAGAATGGTTTTAGTTTGTCTCCATTACATAGGATGCTTGCTGATGGTTTTAAATAGATGCTACTGATCATTTTAAGGAAAAGCCCATTTATTCCTATACTCTCTAGTGTTTTATAATAGCAATGGGTGTTGGATTTTATCAAATGCTTTTTCTGCATTTATTGAGATAATCCTATGGTTTTTGTTAGTTTGGTTATTAATATAATTGATTATGCTGATAGTTTTCCTAATGTTGAACCAGCCCTGCATTCCTGGTATAAATCCTACTTGGTCATAGTGTACTATCCTGGGGATGACTTTCTGTAATCTCATTGCTTATATCTTATCAATATTCATTAGGAAAATTGGTCTATAGTTTTCTTTCTCTGTTTTCACCCCACCAGGTTTAGCTATCAGCACCATATCGGTTTGATAGAAAAGAATTTAGTAGTATATCTTCTTTCTGTATTTTTTCAAATAGTTTATATAGTATTGGAATTAATTGATCTTTGAATGTTTGGTAGAATTCACATATAAATCCATCTGGCCCTGGAGATTTTTTCTTAGGGAGTTGGTTAATAGCTTGTTCTATTTCTTTTTTCTAAAATGGGGCTATTTAAATAATTTATTTCCTCTTCTGTTAACCTGGGCAATCTATATTTTTGTAGATATTCCTCCATTTGATTTAGATTATCAAACTTACTGGCATAAAGTTGGGCGAAGTAACTCCTAATTATTACTCTAATTTCCTCTTCATTGGAGGAAAGTTGTCCCTTTTCATTTTTGAGACTAACAATTTGATTTTCCTCTTTCTTTTTTTCTAATCAAATTAACTAGAGGTTTATCTATTTTCTTGGTTTTTTCATAAAACTAACTCTTAGTTTTATTTATTAATTCAATAGTTTTCTTATTTTCAATTTTATTAATTTCCTCTTTTATTTTTAGAATTTCCAATTCGGTATTTAATTGAGGGTTTTTAATTTGCTCCTTTTCTAGTTTTTTAATAGTAAGCCCAATTCGTTGATCTTCTGTTTCTCTATTTTATGTAGGTAAGCATCTAGAGATATAAAAATTGCTCCTTATAACCGTTTTGGCCGTATTCCACAAATTTTGGTATGTTGTCTCCTTATTGTCATTCTCCTGGATGAAATTATTGATTGTGTATATGATTTGCTCTTTCACCCATTCATTCTTCAGGATTAGATTATTTAATTTCCAATTAACTTTTGGTCTATTTTCTCCTGGCCTTATATAGCATGTGATTTTTATTGCATCATGATCTGCAAAGGATGCATTTACTATTTCTGCCTTTCTGCATTTGATTTTGAGGTTTTTATGCCCTAACACATGGTCAATTTTTGTATAAGTTCCATGAACCACAAAGAAAAAAATAAACTCCCTACTGTGTCCATTCAATTTTCTCCAAACGTCTATCATACCTAATTTTCTAACAATTTGTTTGCCTCGCTAGTTTCTTTCTTGTTTATTTTGTGGTTTGATTTATCTAATTCTGAGAGAGCAAGGTTGAGATCCCCTACTAGTATAGTTTTGCTGTCTATTTCTTCTTGCATCTCTCTTAATTTCTCCCCTAAGAATTTGGAGGCTATACCATTTGGTGCATATATATTTAGCATTGGTATTGCTACATTATCTATGGTACCCTTTAATAAAATTCAGTTTCCTTCTTTATCTCTTTTGATTAGATCTATCTTTACTTGATCTGATATTAGGATTGGTACCCCTGCTTTTTTGTTGTTGTTGTTCACCTGAAGCATAATAGGTTCTGCTCCAGCCTTTTATCTTCACCCTGTATGTGTCACTATGCTTTAGATGTGTTTCTTGTATACAATATATTGTTGGATTTTGGTTTTTAATCCAGTCTGCTATCCATTTCTGCTTTGTGGGAGAGTTCATCCCATTCACATTCACAGTTAGATTAACTAATTCTGTATTTCCTGCCATCTTATTTACCCGTTATGTTTTTCTCTTTCCTTTCCCTTTTCTCCCCCTCCTGGATATTTTGCTTTTGATGATGCCCCTCCCCCAAACAATCCTCCCCCCTTTAGAGCTCCTCCCCTTTTTTTACACCTTTCCCCTGATTCTTCTATTTTCCCTTCTATTAGTGTATCCCTTTTTTTCCCCTCCTTTCCCTCCCACTTCCCTATAAGGAAGGACAAGTTTCTCTGTGAAACCAAATGTGTGTGATATACAATTTTAGAGCCCAATCTGATGAGAGTAAGATTTACACAATGCTCAACTCTCTCCCTTCTTTCCCTCAATTATATCAGGTTTTCTTTGCCTCTTCATGACATTTTACCTTATTTTTCCTCCTTTTTTAACGTTATTTTACCATCTTTTCCCTCTTTCCCCCAGTATGATAGCTTTTCTCCCTCTAGTTTTCTTTTTCATATTACCGAAGTAATATCAAATTATACCCCCCAATCTTTAAGTATCTCCATAGTAAAAATAAAGTTCTCAAAGATTCCTTTCCTTTTTACCTTTTTATGCTTCTCTTGAGTTCTGTGTTTGGAGGTCATTTTTTTTGTTTAGATATGGTCTTTTCATTAGAAATAGGTGAAATTCACCTATATCATTAAATGACCATCTTCTTCCTTGGAGGATAATGCTCATTCTAGCTTGATAGGTTATTCTTGGCTGTAATCCAAGTTCCTTTGCCCTTCAGAATATCTGGTTCCAGGCCCTTCGATCCTTCAATGTGGAGGCTGACAGATCTTATGTGATTCTAATTATAAATCCTTGGTATTTGAATTGTTTCTTTCTAGCTGCTAGCAGTATCTTTTCCTCGGTGCAATAGTCCTGAAATTCAGCCATGATATTCCTTGGGGATTTAATTTTGGGTCTCTTTCAGGAGATGATCAGTGAATTCTTTCAATGGTGATTTTGCCTTCTGATTCTACAACCTCCGTTCAGTTTTCTTTCAGGATTTCTTGGAAGATAGTGTTTAGATTCTTTTTTTCATCATGACTTTCAGGAAGTCCAATAATCCTTAGATTGTCTCTCCTAGATCTATTTTCCAAGTCAGTTATTTTCCCAGGAGATATTTTATATTTCCTTCCTTTTTTCATTTTTTTGTTTTTGTTTGACTGATTCTTGAAGTCTTATTGAGTCATTTGCATCTGTTCAATTCTAATTTTTAATATGTTGTTTTCTTCGGTCAACGTTTTCAGCTCTTTTTGTAACTGGCCAATTTGTTCATTGCATACTTTTTCCATTTCACCAATTTTGTTTTTCAGTGCATTGTTCTCTATTTCCAATTCACCAATTTTGTTTTTCAGTAAATTGGTGTCTTTATCATATCTCTTTTGGAGGGCTTCTTGCACTGACCTCAATTCATTTCCCCATTTCTCATCTAACTCTCTTTTGAGATTCTTTATGCAGTCTTCCAGGAAAGCCTTGTGAAAAGTGGACCAGATGGTATCTCCCTTCATGGCTTCCTCTGGAGTTGCTTTGCCTATAGGAATCTCAGGATCTGGGGTCTGCCCTTCTTTCTCTCCATAAAAGCTATCTATGGTGAGAGCTCTCTTCTGCTTCTTACTCATTGTTTAGAAAGCTTGGGGTCTGTTTAAAGAGAGAGAAGCAGTGCTTGTGGTAGTTTTCCCTGAAGCAATCCCACTAATTAACTTCTGGTGCTAGGCTGGTGGGGCTAGGACTTTGCCCAATTTACCCCTTATAAAAGGTAAATCTGCCAAAGCACCTACCCCCAATTAGGGCAGAGTGTCCCGAGTGCCTCAGATACACTCCCTGGGTGTTTGGAGTTTCTGCCACACTGAGCTGAGGCCCACCCAGTTCTCTGGCCTATTTTCCGGAGCTGCACCAAGCAAATTGCTCACCCCCTCTGCCCAACTGAAACAGACCTGCTATGAAGTTCTTCAAAGGTAACTCTGCAAGCAGTGTTTTGTAGTCCAAATATTCCTGGGTTTGTGGACTTAAAGATCAGTTCAGAGACTTATTTTACTGTTTATTTGAGAGAAGGTCAGAGGAGGAGACAGAGAGTCATGTCTTTACTCCGACATCTTGGCTCTGCCCCCCAGGCCAATAATTTTTAAATTGTCTCTTCTGCATCTATTTTCCAACTCTGCTATTTTGCCAAGGAGGTGTTTCTCATTTTTTCCCCATTTTTTTATTCTGTTTAAGTTGTTTGATTCATTCTTGCTGTCTCACAAAGTAATTACTATACATTTATCCTGTTCTAGTTTTTAATGTGTGATTTTCTTCAGTTAGCCCTTATATCTCTTTTTTCATTTGGTTTATTCTACTGTTTAAGGAGTTTTCTTCAGACAATTTTCTTTCCTTTCTTTTCCAAACTGTTGCCTCTCTTGTGCATACCTTTCATTTCTTTTCTCATTTTTTCTTCTACCTTTTTCATTTATTTGTCTTATGAAGCCTTTCATGAACATTTCCACGAAGCCTCTTTTGCTTGAGACCAATTCATATTATTCTTTAAGTTCTCTTCTGTGGACATTCTGTCCTCATCTGAATTTGTATTTTGGTATGTTCTGTCACCACAGTAGCTTTTCTATGGTTAAGAGTCTTTCTATTTCTTGCTAATTTTCTTTCCTTTTCTTTTGATATTTCCTCTTTTTTCTTTACTTTTAAGATGGAGTTCTGCTCCTGGAATAAAGGTGGTGCTTTGCCAAGTTTCCTGTCTACCTCTGAGACTTGACTTTGAGCCAAGGTTCTTTGTGTTTGCATGAAGTTGCTTTGCCTGCTCTGTTCTGGAAACAGTCTGTTTTTCCAGAGTTTGCCTTATGATCTAGGACTGGAAGCTGCCATACTGATTTGCTCCTCTACTGAGCCAGGACCTTTGTTGCTGCTTTGCTGTGATTAAGACCCTCTTACTGGCTTTCCCAGAGTCTATCTTACTTGGGCTGATAACCTTTTTAACCCTCACAAGACTGACCTTTCTTGAAGTTTTTTTTTTCATAATATCTTAACCTGGAAAGTGATTTCATTCTGTGAGACTCTTCAGTGGCTGCCAAAACCCCACTTAATAGAAAATTTAACTCATAAGATAAAATATCAACAATTAATTTCAAGGAACTTAACATGGGTAAATTATTTATGTTTTTTATATGGAAATATATACCATATACTTGTTTGACATCAATAATTGGGCAGCTCAAAAGAAATATTAGTGAGGAGTTGATTATTATCTGATTTTAATAGCAACTATCTAGGAAAAGATAAAAACAATAATTATTTTATATAAATGAGGTACAGACAAAGAACAGACACAGAGGTATTAGAGGGAGAGGAGCTCTTATAGTTCTGAAAATCTACTGACATCAGAAAAATCTTTTTTTTTTCTTTTGGCCTTTCTTTTGCGTGCCCAAAGCAAACATATAGTGCCTAGGAAGCGGTAAGGTCTGTAGAAATTTTTGTTGAGAAATGGTTTTGTATGTCTTTTGTAAGGATAGATATATATTTGAAAAATCAGGAATTTTTCTTCAGTACTGATTGTTTTGATTAGGGAATAATAGTTCATAGGAACCTGAATTCCTTAGAACCCATTTTTTCTAACTATGCTGCCATCAAGAAAACTAGGGTTCTAAGAGATTGTGACCTGAATCACATAGTTAGTTAGTGACAAAGGAGAGATTTGAACACAGGTCAATTGATATTAGTACTAATGTTCTTTCTAATATAATCTATTCCTTTTTACAAAAAAAATCTGCACTCTTTATTATCTTCCTATAGACTCTTTAGAACAAGCCATTATTATTGAGTTCAAAAACCTTATTGAGAGTATATCTGATTAAATTTCAAGAGACCATTAGTTATATGACAATATGGACATTTTTCTTCATTATTCAATAAGATCCTATGAATCTATTTTCTATTTCTTTGGGAGTAGATAAATTTAGCCTTACCTTTCTCCAAGAATAGTATATTTATCCCTCTGCACTTAGTATACTACCTTGCATATAGACTGTATTAAATAATTTTTATTAACCATTGACTATTGGTTGATAAAGGATAGCTGAGCAGTGCAGTGGTTAGAGTGCTGGCCTTGGAGTCAGGAGAACTTAACTCCAATCCAGTCTTGGACACTTGCTAACTGTGTAAGTCTAGGCAAGTTACTTAAACCCATCTGCTTCTGTTGCTCCTCTATCAAAAGAGCTGGAGGAGGAAACAATAAACCTCCCCATTGTTTTTGCCAAAAAAAAAAAAAAAAAAACTTCAAATAGGGTCATTGGAATGACTGAACACTAGCACAATTGGTTTATATAGTACTATCCTCATAATTACTATCCTCAAAACAACCTGGTGGATGAACAATGTAAGTAAGGTTGCCCCTGTTTTGCAAATGAGGAAATCAAGGCTCAGAGAAATGAAGTGACTTGACCACAATCATGCAGCTGGTAAATGTGAGAGTCAGGGTTCAAACTGAAGTGTTACCACCATTAAATCCAAGAATCATTCTTTTCCACTATTCTACTTTGCTCCCAAAATGATCCTAGTGATTAATCCATATACTTTATTACTAATTTTTTGATTATATACTCACTATACTTTGCTGCTTCCTTTCATAACAAATGCATAACTGGAAAGATATGCTCTTAAGTGATAGATTTGCTGTGTACATATTTATCCTTTCTTCTCACAGCTCCTTTAAGAAATGTCAAATGGTTCACCTAATGCAAAGGGGGAGAGGCTATCTATATTTTGGATGATGAGAAGTTCATTAAAATGTATTTTATCCTTTATAAAAAAGATTACATTTTTTTTGGTCTAGGAATAGGTATACAGAAATCTGGACATTGTATGTGCTATATGTGGTTTGAAAAGCAAAGGTCCTGGGGCAGCTAGGTGGTGCAGTAGATAGAGCACCAGCCCTGAAATCAGGAGGACCTGAGTTCAAATGTGGTCTCAGACATTTAATACTTCCTAGCTATGTGACCTTGGACAAGTCACTTAACCCCAACTGTCTCAGCAAAAAAAAAAAAAAAAAGAAAGAAAGAAAGAAA
The DNA here is from genome assembly GCA_023553655.1 of Myrmecobius fasciatus. Lineage (NCBI taxonomy): Eukaryota > Metazoa > Chordata > Mammalia > Dasyuromorphia > Myrmecobiidae > Myrmecobius > Myrmecobius fasciatus. Next base: position 14,873 of record JAJPUD010006632.1, on the reverse strand, counting down.
GAAAGAAAGAAAAAAAAAAGAAAATAAAAGGTCCTGTGTACTGAATCAATGAGTGAAGAAACATGACACCCCTCAAAAACAAACAAACAAACAAACATCTACTAAACCTCCAGTGTGAACCTGCTCTTCAGGAATCACTGAGATAATTGAATAACATGAACTCTAAAAGCTAGTAGTTCTAAAAGATTCAGAGCAAACATGTTGTGCATGTAGGTGAGGCCAACACTGGAAGCCAACTCTGGAAAATTAGTTTTTAAGTTTATGATCCAGCAAAGGTATTCTGAAAGACGTCATACAGAACACTAAAGAATAATTCTATATGATATTGAAACAAGTAGTTACTTAAAAGAAAACCGTTATGGTACAGTAGAAACAATACAATTTTCTTGACTGTTATGCTGTTTTATTTTTCATCCACTTTGAGATCAATGTGTAAAATAGTGTCAATATTGGAATTCAGTTAAATTGCCAAAATATATAATGTTATTTTTGAATGATCAAGGAAGCAAGTGTGGGAATTAGATGTGCTATTTGTCAGAAATTATACTGAAGAGAGGCAGAGATTATTTTTTACATGATTCTGTTTTCACATGAATCCACTCAAACCTTATTGAAATTATTGCCCTTTCCAAGGGGAAAAATATGGAAGACTGATTAACTATTAGTCAATACACAAATGATCCAAGTTCCCCTGACAATACTTAATTTTGATTACTTCTGACTGTGTATTCATACCTTCTTTCCTTACCCTAGAAAGCGTCTGCCAACAAAATCTTTTTTTAAAAGATATAAACACAATAAGAATCAGTAGAGGGCAGAGCCAAGATGGCAGATTAGAGTCAACCCATGTAAATACTTTCAAAATTTCCCTATAAACAACTTGAAAATTATACCTCACATAAAATATTGGAAGGGCAAAACCAAAAGGTCAGGATGATATTTTTGAAGTCTAAGGAAACTTAGGAGTTCAGTAAGAGAAGTTTTTGATAGTGAAGTGAAAACCTGTATGTGGTCCATGCCTACAGAGCCAGTAACAATAGCTTTAGCAGCAGCAAAAACAATTTTTGGAGCTCTCAGCCCAGAGATGATAATGGGGTTGGACAATTGCTCTGAAAGAGATTATAGGGGTCCTTCAATTGCAGCAGGTATAGCTACCTCTGATTGGCAATGCTATAGCTCATGTGTAGTTGTGAGTTATAGTTTTAGGGTGACAAGTGCTAAAGGGTCAGTTACAAGGGAATCATTGCTTTAAGAACAACATTGAGTGAATAAGTTATTTTCAATATTATAAATAACCAAATTAACTATAAAGGATATTTGAAGGAAGATGTTATCCACATCCAAAGAACTGACTTATAAAAGTATGTATAGAATAACTTTGCATATATGTGTGTATTTATATGATTCTAGTGATAGCCATCTCTAGGGTGAGGGAAGAGAGAAGAAAAAAAGCAATTTACATAATAATTTCATTCTATATTTAGAAAAATTATCAAAGTGTGCATGGTAGATTTGTAGTTTCATGTACAATCATTTTTTTATCATATTATGTTATGGGAATGCTTGTTTTATTCCATAAATTAAAAATAAAAAATTTGAAAAGAAGTTTTCTATAGACATTGTATTTATAGACAAAGTATCAAAAGGGATTCAAAAAGATTAAAACATTTAAATTGCTATATGGGAAAATGATACTTGTAATTTCTAAAACATTTCTAATTATTAGAACAGTTAAAAGGAATACATCGCATGAATGTGAATCAATTACATTTGAAAATGTAATCTTTTTTATAAAGGATAAAATACATTTTAATGAATTTATCATCCAAAATATAGATAGCCTCTCCCCCTTTTCATTAGGTGAACCATTTGACATTTCTTAAAGGAGCTGTGAAAAGAAAGAATAAATAAGTGAATCAAGGTGTAAGAAAGGTAGGTGTATTGGAAGAGACTGGAAGAGAGAGAAGAAAGGAAGAAAAACTTTTCTTACATAAAAAATGCAAAGAAGAGCTTTTTATAGTGTAGGGGAAAATAAAGATGTATTGGCAATGCTTAAATCTCCATCTCATTAAAATTGTTTCATAGTTGTGTATAAAAAGGTAACTTAAAAATAAGAAAATAATAGAAAAAAGGAATAAGGGAAAGGAGAATGATAAAAAATAAAGTAAATTAAGAAAGGAAGAAAGAAAGAGAAAAAAGAAAGAAAGAAAAGGAGAAAGAGAAGGAGGAAAAGGAGAAGGAGGAGGAGGAGGAGAAGGAAGAGGAAGAAGAGATAAAGGAAAAAAAAACAGTTAATCAGTGTCAATGAGATAGCTCATCCCTAAAATGGAAGTGGATAGCAAAATGAATTAGAATCCAGAAACCAAAAATATGTTATTTTCAACAGATATAGTTGAAACAGACACAGAGTCAAAATGAAAGATTAGAATAGAATGTAATATGTTTCAGCTAAATTTATAAAAAAAAGCAGAGGTAGCAATCATAATATCAGATAAAGCAAAGAAAAATGCACCCAATTAAAAGAAATAATCAAAAAACCTAAACTTTATTTCAAGGAACTATAAAGAATTAAATAATAGCAAACATTTACAGGAAGTTTCTCTGATAAAGCTCTCATTTCTCAAATATATTCTTTGAATAGAATTGAGTAAAATTTATTTATTTTTATTAAAGCTTTTTATTTGCAAAATATATGCATGGGCAATTTTTTGACACTGATCCTTGCAAAATTTTCTGTTCCAAATTTTCCCTCCTCCCCACCTGCTCCCTTAGATGGCGGGTAGTCCAATACATGTTAACTGTGTTAAAATATATGACAAATCCAACATATGTATACACATTTATACAGTTATCTTGCTACACAAGAAAAATTGGATCTAGAAAGAAAAAAAAAACCTGAGAAGGAAAACAAAATGCAAGCAAACATCAACAGAAAGCATGAAAATGCTATGTTGTGGTCCACACTCAGATCCCACAGGCCTCTCTCTGGATGTATATGGTTTTCTTCATCAATTGGAACTAGTTTGAAACATTTGAATAAAATTTATAAAATAAATGAGCCATTCCACATTTAAAAATGGTCAAAGAATATAACAAGCAGTTTTCAGAAGATATCAAAGCTATTTATAGTCATATGAAAAAAAATGCTCCAAATCACCATTGATTACAGAAAGGCAAATTAAAACAACTCTGATGTATGACCTTGCACCTAGCAAAAATGATAATTGTTAGAAGGCAGAAAGTAAAAATAGGCACACCAATCACCTGTTGGATGGAGTAGTAAATTAATCTAATCATTCTGGAATGAACCCAAAGGGACATAAAACTGTAGATACCCTTTGCCCCAGCAATATCATTACTAGGTCTGTACCTCAAAGAGATCAAAGGAAAAATAAAAGGATCTGGATGTAAAATATATATATTTAGAACAGTTTTTTTTGTAGTAAAGAACTGGAAATCAAAAGGATGCTCAGCTATTGGAGAATAGCTGAAAAAGTTATGGTATATGATTGTGATGGAGTATTAGTGTGCTATGGGAAATGACAAGGGTGGTAGTTTCAGGAGGAAAAAACATGGCAAGTTTTATGTGAATTAATGCAATGGGAAGTCAGAAAACTGGGGCTTCATTGTACATAGTAATTGCAATGTTGAAATGGTGGTCAATTATGAAAGATTTGGCTACTCTGTTCAATAAAATGATCAAAGACAATTCCAAAGGATTCATGATAAAAAGCAAATGCTATCTATCTCATAGAGAAAACTGATGAATTCTGAGTGAAAATTGAAGTATACATGTTTTTGTTTAATTTTTATTCCTTTTTAAAAAAATATGGCTAACATGGAAATAGCTTGCTTTCTCATTGTGGTTGAGGGTGTGGGAGAGAGATCTGGAGTTTAAAATTTGAAAAGAAAAATCATATTTAAAGTAAACAATAAATTAGAAAAAACGGAACTACTACTATGGTATAAACACCTTGAAACAGGTTCATTGGCTTCTGCCAATACTGGAATATAGGGTTAAGAGTTAGACATTACATTAGAGAATATCTGTGGTGGGAGCAATACACTAACTTCCTATCCCTAAAAGTTGTTAGTTTTTATAATCACCATCAAGAGTGTCTTTCAAACTTAACTGGCTCAGATCATTGATATATTTTCTTTTCTTTTTCTTTCTTTTTTTTGCTAAGGCAATTGAGTTTAAGTGACTTGCCCAGGGTCACATAGTTAGGGAATTAAGTGTCTGAGATCAGATTTGAACTCAGGTCCTTCTGACTTCAGGGCTGGTGCTCTATCCACTGCACCATCTAGCTGCCCCCATTGATATACTTTCTATATTGGCCAAATTAAAAAAAAATCAAGGTACAAAAGAGTCACTTGACTTCTCTCTCAAGCTACTGACTGGTCTAGAAGCTTTAAAATAAGTCCAATTCTCATACTGCTGTGTATCCATCACACAACTTAGCATAGGTCCTTGCAACTAATATGTTATCTTTTTAGTATTGTCACTGATTAAGCTCCATTTATATCTATAGCAAAGAAACAATATTCCTAAGATAGTAATCATGGAAGACAGTTTAGAAATAAATATATTTTAAAATAGAGGACAGATTCAGACTGATAAATAATGGTAAAGAATGAATTATAACACTTTTGCTAATAGAAGGTGATGACATTAAGCTATCATCCATAATGCATTACTATAATAAATTGTTCTTTTTGCTTCTATTTTTTTAACTTTTTCAGTTTTTCAGAACTTATTCAGTTCTTTATCCTTTAGAAACAAGTTTTTATTTTATTTATTTTTTTGGGGGGGGTGCAGCTAGGTGACGCAGTGGAAAGAGCACCAGCCCTGAAGTCAGGAGGACCTGAGTTCAAATCTTGTCTCAGACACTTAAAACTTCCTAGCTGTGTAACACTGGGCAAGTCACTTAATCCCAATTGCCTCAGGGAAAAAAGTTTTTGTCATCATCACTTCATAGAACCTGTTCTTTGCTAGGTTACCAATGGTATTATTAAATACCATGGTCTTTTCTCAGCTTCCATTATTTATCTCTCTATTGATATTCTCAGATCTATATATTTAGCTTTAAGATGTTTCCTGAACTTCATTGCAAAATTACCCATTGCCTAATGGATTTCTCAACCTGGATATCCCATAGACATCTCAAATTCAATATGCCCAAAACAGAACACATTGAATTTTTGAATCCTTATTTTTATTTTTGACATTATCATCCTTTCAGATACACTAAATTACAACCTAGTTGCCATTCTGGATTCTTTCCTCGATTTTACTTCCCATCCATTTAGTTGCTAGGACTTATTAACTCTAAAGACACAATTTTTCTTTATCTGAATCATACCATGTGTACCTTAGTTCAGTATTCATCACTCCTTGCTTGGCTTATTATAATAGCTTCCTGACTTAAAGATCTCTTTATTTCCAGTCTTTTCCTATACCAATCCATTTTCTAGATGCTATATCTCAAACTTATTTATGAAAAATTTGATGAGAGTCAAATATAGGGAATTTTAGAAATATTTGAAAATTGATGTTCCATATATATATTAATATGTATGTGTGTGGATAGCCATGTATTGCCAGTATATCACTATAACCAACCCCAACAAAGCCAATCAAGAAACATTTTTTGAGAGCTACTATATTTTGGGTACTTGGTTAAGTGCTGAGGATAAAAATAGAAGAAATAAAGACTGTCCCAGCTCTCAGGAGGCTTATTATCTAACAAAAGAAGACAATAAATTAAAGATGAAAAGGAATGAAGGACAAAACATGTGAGGACATGATAAAATGCAAAGTATTATAGCCACTGGGAAATGAAGACATGGCTGTCTCAGGCACCTTCCCTAAATAGAGGTGTTTTTTTTTCATTTGAAAATATGTATGTTATTATTTGAAATAATCTAATCATTTCAGGAATGTTTGTGAACACACACAAGTATGTTGTCAGCATTGCTACACAGAGCTTGATTTCTTTCTCATTTATAAAAATATTTTCACTGGTATCCCATAGGTATTGTTTTATTCATATAGATTTGTCATTTAAATTTCTTCCAAAGTTTCATGGGTTTAAAACAAATGAATAAAAATAATTCAAAATTGGACTTATCCTGATTCACTTGAAAATTCTTCAGTTATAGGAACAATTCTTTCCTAAATCTTTCTTCTTCTTTTTACTTTTCCCACTAATTCTTTTTAGAATTTTTTTTGAACTTTTAATTTTCAAAACATATGCACAGATAATTTTCAACATTACCCTTGCAAAACTTTGTGTTCTGATTTTTTTTCTTCCTCCTTTCCCTCCACCCCCTTCCCTAAACGGCAAATAATGCAATATATTTTAAACATATGCAATTCTTCTATACATATTTTCACCATTATCATGCTGCAAAAGAAAAATCAGATCAAAAAGGAAAAAAATGAGAAAGAAAACAAATTGCAAGCAAACAACAACAACAAAAAAGAGAAAATACTATATTGTGATCCATACTCCGTCCTCACAGTCCTCTCTCTGGGTGCAGATGACTCTCTCCTTCACAAGAACATTGAAAATGGCCTGAATCCCCTCACTGTTGAAAAGAGCCATGTCCACCAGAAGTGATCATTATATAAACTTGTTGTTGCTGTGTACAACTTTCTCTTGGTTCTACTTATTTCACTTACCATCAGTTCATGTAAGTCTTTCCAGGCCTTTCTGAAATCATCTGGCTGATTGCTTCTCAAAGAACAATAATATTCCATAACATTCATATGCCATAACTTATTTAGCTATTCTCCAACTGATGGGCATCCACCAGATTCATAAGAGACAATTTAAAAATTATCGGTCTATCTACCTGAAGGCCATGACCAAAAAAAGAGCCTGGATAGCATTCTTCAAGTTGTCATCAAGGAAAACTGCCTTATTCCAGAAACAGAGGGGGAAATAGTCATTGAAAGAATCTATCCATCACATCCATAAAGAGATACAAGAAGAAAACCCCCAAGGAACATTATTGCAAAACTCCAGAACTATAATCTCAAGGAAAAAATACTGCAAATTGCCAGACAAAAACAATTCATATATCAAGGAACAATAGGTTTACTCAGGACCTGGCAACTTCTACAATAAAGGATAAGAGAGCCTGGAATACTTTTAAATGGCTAATACTTGAGGCAAAAGATGTGGGATTGCAATCGAGAATTAACTTGCGAATGAGACTGAGCATCATCTTTCAGGTAAGGCAATGGATCTTGAATGAAGTAAAAGACTTTCAATCATTTCTATTGAAAAAAAAATAGAAGAAAACAAAAAAATTACATTTTTTAAACATAGGACTCAAGAGAAACACAGAAAAATAAATAGGGAGAAAAAATATATTATTTAAAGGTTAAACTATTTATATCCCTATATGGGAAAATGATATCTGTAAGCCTTGAGAACTATATCTGTAACTGGGGCAGAGAATATGGTTGTGAATGGACTCTGATGTGATATTATGAAAGAAAAAGACATTAAAGAGTGGAAATAGTATGTACTGAAAGAAGAGGAAAGGGGAGGTATAATGGGACAAATTAGATCACATGAAGAGCCACAAAAGACCTATTTCAAAGGAGGGAAAGAAAGAAGAGGGATGGGCATTATCTGAAGCTTAATCTCATCAGTATTGGTTCAAAGAGGGAATAAGTTAATCATTCAGTTGGATATAGAAATTATCTAATCCTAAAAAGCAGTAGAACAAGAAAGAGAAACACAAAGGGAAGGGCTGAATAGAAGGCAAGGCAGAAATACTAGGGGAAAAGGTAAGAGAAAGAGGAGTAAAAAATGAAAAAATAATGGGTGGGATGGGTTAAAAAAACAGTTCTAATAGAAAGAGTGAGGAGTGATAGAAGATAAAGTAATGTATAGGGATGGGTCAAAAAACCCCAAAACATTACTAAGTACAAAATGAAAAGAGAGAACAAAAGTATATACAGAGGAGAAAACAGAATGGAGAGAAATACAGAGCTGGTAATCATAACTGTGAATGTGAAGGGGATGAATTTTTTCATAAAACAGAAGCAAATAGCAGAGTGGATCAAAAAACAAAATCCTATAATAGTTGCTTCCAAGAAACACATTTGACACAGAGAGACACATACAGAATAAAAGTAAAAAAGCTGGAATAGAATTTATTATGTTTCAGCTGATGTTTAAAAAAAAGCAGAGGTAGCAATTCTGGTCTCAGATAAAACAAAAGTAAAAATAGATCTAATTAAAAGAGGTAAGGAAGAAAACAGTAATGATACTAAATGTATGTGCACCAAGTAGTAGAACATACAAATTCCTAGGAAAGATATTGAACCAGTTCTAGAAAGAAAGAGAAAGCAAAACTATAATAGTAGGGGACCTCAACCTTTCCCTCTCAGAATCAGAAAAATCTAAGCACAAAATAAACAAGAAAAAAAAAAACTAGGAAGGTTAATAGGATCTCAGGAAACGTAGATATGATAGACTTCTGGAGAAAATTGAATAGAGACAAAAAGGAATCCACCATTTTCTTGGCAGCATAAAAAGCTAACACAAAAATTGGTCATGTATGAGTGCATAAAAATCTTACAATCAAATACAGAGGGGCAAAATAGTAAATGTTTCCTTTTCAGATCACTATGCAATGAAAATTATATTTCATCAAGAAACAGGAAAAGATAGATTAAAAACCAATAGGATATTAAATATATAATTCTAAAAAATGAATGGGTCAAACAACAAATTGCAGAAACAATCCATAATTTCATTCAACAAAATGACAATAATGAGACAGCATACCAAAACATATGAGATACAGCCAAAATAGTTTTTAATAGAAATTTTATCTCTACATAGCTACATGAATAAAATAAAGAAAAAAAATCAATGACCTGAGTATGCAGCTAAAGAAAGTAGAAAAAGAACAAATTGAAAACCCCCAATTAAGTACCAAATTAGAAATTCTGAAATACCAAGAAGAGATTAATAAAATTGAAACTAAGAAAATTATTGAACTAATAAATAAAACTAAGAGTTGGTTTTATGAAAAAAACAAAATTGATAAACCTTTGGTTAATTTGATCAAAAAAAGGAAAGAAAAAATCAAATAACCAGTATCAAAAATGAAAGAAATGAACTCACCATCAAAGAAAAAAAAAAGTTAAAGCAATAATCAGGAGCTATTTTGCCCAACTCCAAGGCAGCATGCCTGATAATCTAGTAAAAATGGATGAATATTTACAAAAATATAAATTGCTTGGGTTAACAGAAGAGGAAATAAATTATATAGTTCCATTTTAGAAAAAGAAATTGAACAAGCCCTCAATGAATACCCTAAGAAAAAATCTCCAGAGCCAGATGTATTTGTAAGGAATTCCACTAAACATTTAAGAACAGTTAATTCCAATACTATGTAAACTATTTGGAAAAATAGGTAAAGAAGGAGTCCTGCCAAATTCCTTCTATGACAGAAAGTATGTTTTTGATGCCTAAATCAGGAAGAGCCAAAACAGAGAAAGAAAATTACAGACCAATCTCCCTAATGAATATTGATGTAAAAATTTTAAATGAAATATTAGCAAAGAAATCACAGCAACTTATCAGTAGGACAATACACTATTATATCAGGCTTGCAGGGTTGGTTCAATATAAGGAAAACTATTACCATAATTGACCATATAAATTTAAAAAAAATAGAAATCATATGATAATCTCAATAGATGCAGAAAAAGCTTTTGACAAAATACAACACCCATTCCTATTAAAAAAAAAACCTTGAGAGCACAAGGATAAAGGAAGCTTTCCTTAAAATAATAAGCAGAATCTATTTAAAATCAACATACAGCATTATTTGTAATGAAGAGGAGTTGGACAAATTCCCAATAAAATCAGGGGTGAAACAAGGATGACCATTATCACCACTATTATTCAACATTGTTCTAGAAGTGTTGGCCATAGTGATAAAAAAAAAAGAAGAAGAAATTAAAGGAATTATAAGCAATGAGGAAATAAAACTATCACTCTTTGCAGATGACATGATAACATACTTAGAGAAAACCATCCAAAAACCGTTAACAGCTTTAGCAAAGTTGCAGGATGTAACCCATACAAATCATAAGCATTCCTATATATTATTGGCAAAACCCATCAGCAAGAAATAGAAAGATAAATTCCAATTACAACAACTGTATAAATAATAAAATATTTGGGTGTCTACCTGCCAAGACAAACTATATGGAAACAATTACAAAACATTTCTCACACAAAGTTAAGAGCTAAACAATTGGAAATATATCAATTGCTCATAGATAGGTTGAGCTAATATAATACAAATTACAATTCTGCCTAAAATGGTCCACTTGTTTTGTACCATACCAATCAAACTTCCCAAAGTATTTTATATAACTAGAAAAACTAATAACAAAATTCATCTGGAAGACAAAAGGTTAAGAATATCAGGAGAAATAATGAAAAAAAAAAAAACAAAACAACAAAGAATAATGGCTGAGTAGTACCAGATCTATATTATAAAGCAGCAGTTATTAAAATTATTTAGTACCACTTTCGGGGGTGGAGCCAAGATAGCAGAGATCAGACAGGAGTATCTGTAACCTCCTCTAACCTTCCCTCAGACCAACAACATATGAAGCCTCTAGACTGGTTTTGAAGCAAAAAAAAAAAAATCCACAATATTTAGAGGGCAACACATTTCTAGAAGAAGATACCTTGGAAGAACTTCATAACAGGTGTGTCTGTTTTAATTGGGCTTTGGGGTGGTCTGCTGAACCCAAACTGCAGCACAGGGAGACTGGAGCAAGGATCTGGAGCAGCAAGCTGGAGCAGCAAGCTGGAGCAGGAGTCAGAGCATTGTTCCTTTCACACACCAGGTAGTCTTCTGCGGGCCTCTTGGGCCAATCTGTCCTGATTGTAAGCAGGTGGTTTGGAAAATCTGCCTTTTGTGAGTGGTAGATTGTGAACCATTGAACCCCTGAAGAGCACAAGACCTAGCTGCCATTTCATAGCATACTAAAGCAATTAATCAATCAGCAGAACTACTCAGCACCTGAAATAAATCAATCATCAGAACTACCCCAGGGCAAATTAAAGCAGTTGTCTCTCCTTTGCCTTGAATATACCTCACACCTTTAAAAAAATGAATTAAAAACCAAAAAGGACTCTGATCATAGACAGCTTTTATGGAGGGAAGGAAGAACAGACCTCAAATCCTGAGGCACCTAAAGGTAAAGCAACTCCAGAAAAAGCCTCAAAGAGAGACATAAACTGGACTCCATGTCCAAAGCTTTCTTTGAAGAGTGCATAAAGGATCTTTTTTTTTAAATTAAAAGCTTTTTATTTACAGAACATGAGTGATGTTTCTACACTGACCTTTGCAAAACTTTTTTTTTTGTTCCAAGCTTTTCCCTTCCTTCCCCCCAACCACTACCCCTAGATGACAGGCAATATAATACAAGCTAAATATGTTAAGATATATGACAAATCCAATATATGTATACATATCTATACAGTTATCTCACTGCACAAGAAACATCAGATCTAGAAAGAGAAAAAAAAAAACAACCTAAGAAGGAAAACAAAATGCAAGGAAATATTCACAGAAATGGTTACAATGCTGTGTGGTGGTCCACACCCAGTTCCCTCAGGTCTCTCTCTGGATGTGTATTGCATAAAGGATCTTAAAAGAGAGTTAGAAAAAATATGAGGAAAGGAAATGAGATCATTGCAAAAAAAATGGAAAAATGGAAAAAGAATGCAATGAACCAAAAAATGTAATTGATCAATTGCAAAAAGAACTAAAAACAGTAACTGAAGAAAATAAGACATTAAAAATTAGAATCAAAAAATGGAAGTGAATGACTCAAAAAGACATCAAGAATCAGTCAAACAAAAACAAAAAAAAAATGAAAAGATAGAAGAAAATACGAAATATGTCCTAGGAAAACAATTGACCTGGAAAATAGATCTATGAGAGACAATCTAAGGAGTATAGGGCTTCCTGAAAGCCATGATGAAAAAAAGAAGCTAGACAGTATCTTGGAGGAAATCATGAAAAAAAACTGCCCTGATATTTTAGAATCAGAAGTCAAAATAGCTATTGAAATAATCCACCAATCACCTCCTGAAAGAAACCCCAAAATTAAATCCCCCAGGAATATCGTGGCTAAGTTTCAGAACTGTCATACCCAGGAAACAATATTGAGAGAAGCCAGAAAGAAACAATTTAAATACTGAGGAGCCACAATTAGGATCACTCAGGACCTAGCAGCTTCCACCTTAAAGCTTCAAAGGGCCTAGAATCTGATATTCCAGAAAGCAAAGGAACTGGGATTACAGCCAAGAATAAACTATCCAGCTAAAGTGAACATTATCTTTCAGGAAAGAAGATGAATATTCAATGATATAGGTAAATTTCACCTATTTCTAATGAAAAGACCAGAACTGAACAAAAAAAAAATTTTGATCTCCAAATGCAGGACTCAAGAAAAACATAAAAAGGTAAAAAAAAAATTCTTGAGAACTATATTTGTGTTATGGATATACTTATAGAATGAGGGTTGATTTTATTATTATATTATGATTATTGTGATTTTATTATTATTATGATATTATGATTATTATGATATGATAATCTTAAAAAGAAATTAGAGGTAGAAAAGGGATAACACTGGAAGAAGAGGAAAAGGAAGTAAAATAAGGGAAATCACATCACATGTAGAGGCAAAGAAAACCTGTAATAATTGAGGGGAAAAGGGGAGAGGAATGAGAATTGTGTTAATCTTCATCTCATCATATTTGGCTCTGAGAGAATAATAGACGTATTTGTTATCACAAAGAAACTTGTCCTACCTTATAAGGAAACAGGAGGAAAAGGGGGAAAAAGAAAGGGAAAGACTAATAGAAGGGAAAACAGAAGAATTAAGGGGAAGGTATAAAAAAGGGGGTGGGCTGTAAAGGGGAATGATTATTTGAAGGAAGTGGTTATCAAAAGCAAAATACTAGGGAGGAGGGAAGGGGGAGAGGAAAAAGAAAAGCATAACCTAGGGTAAATAAGATGGCAGGAAATACAGAATTAGTTATTTTACCTGCGAATGTGAATGGAATGAACTCTCCCATAAAGAAGAAGTAGATAGCAGACTGGATTAAAAGCCAGAATCCAACAACATGCTATTTACAAGAAACACACTTAAAGCATAATAATACATAGAGAGTGAAGGTAAAGGGCTGGGGCAGAATCTATTATGCTTCAGGTGAACAACAACAACAAAAAAAAAGCAGGGGTAGCAATCCTAATCTCAGATCAAGTAAAAGCAAAGATAGATCTAATTAAAAGAGACAAGGAAGGAACCTATATCTTACTAAAAGGTACCATAGATAATGAAACAATATCAATATTAAACATATATGCACCAAATGGTATAGCATGGAAATTCCTAGAGGAAAAGTTCAGAGAGATGCAAGAAGAAATAGACAGTAAAACTATAACAGTGGGGGATCTCAACCTCCCTCTCTCAGAACTAGATATATCAAACCACAAAATAAATAAGAAAAAAGTTAAGGAGTTAAAGAAAAAGTTAGAAAAGTTAGGTATGATAGATCTTTGGAGGAAATTAAATGGAGACAGAAGGGAATTTAATTTTTTCTCAGCAATTCATGGAACTTATACAAAAATTGACCATGTGTGAGGACACAAAACCCTCAAAATCAAATGCAGGAAGGAAGAAATAGTAAATGCATTTTTTTTTCATATCATGATACAATAAAAATCACATGCAATATAAGGCCAGTAGAAAATAGACCAAAAAGAAATTGGAAACTAAATAATCTCATACTAAAGAATGAATGGGTGAAACAGCAAATTACAGACACAATTACTAATTTCATTCAAAAGAATGACAACAATGAGACAACATACCAAAATTTGTGGGATGCAGCCAAAACAGTAATAAGGGGAAATTTTATATCTCTAGATGCTTATTTGCATTAAATAGAGAAAGAGAAAATCAATGAATTGGGCTTGCAACTAAAAAAGCTAGAAAAAGAACAAATTTTAAAAAATCCCAATCAAATACTAAACTTTAAATCCTAAAAATAAAAGGAGAGATTAATAAAATTGAAAGTAAAAAAAAAAACTATTGAGTTAATAATTAAAACTAAAAGTTGGTTTTATGAAAAAAACAACAAAATAGATAAACCTCTAGTTAATTTGATTAAAAAAAGGAAAGAGGAAAATCAAATTGTTAGTCTCAAAAATGAAAAGAGAGAACTTTCCACCAATGAAGAGGAAATTAGAGCAATTATCAGGAGTTACTTTGCCCAACTTTATGCCAATAAATTTGGTAACCTAAGTGAAATGGAGGAATAGCTACAAAAATAGAGAGTGCCCAGATTAACAGAAGAGGAAATAAATTACTTAAAAAGTCCCATTTTAGAAAAAAGAAATAGAATAAGTCATTAATCAGCTCCCTAAGAAAAAATCCGCAGGACCAGGTGGATTTATATATGAATTCTACCAAACATTTGAAGAACAATTAACTCCAATATTATATAAAATATTTGAAAAAAATAGGGAATGAAGGACTCCTATCAAATTCCTTTTATGACAAAATCAATGCAGACAAGATTAGGAGGGAAGCAATAAATTGGGAAATCATCTTTACATTTAAGGGTTCTGATAAAGGTCTCATCTCTAAAATATATAGAGAATTGTCTCATATTTATAAAAATTCAAGCCATTCTCCAATCAATAAATGGTCAAAGCATATGAACAGACAATTTTCAGAGGATGAAATTAAAACAATTTTAGTCATGAAAAGGTGCTCCAAATCACTATTGATCAGAGAAATG
>JAJPUD010006631.1:85053-116728 GCA_023553655.1 Myrmecobius fasciatus | reverse complement strand
GAAGAGAAGAGAAGAGAAGAGAAGAGAAGAGAAGAGAAGAGAAGAGAGAAATTAGGAATCTCTTACAATGGTCCAGATGAGGGAAGATGAGGACCTGAACTAAGAACTAAGTATATTCGGAATAATTATGCGGTGAATAGATACAGATAACACAACTAAAGGACAGCTAGGTGATGCAGTACATAGAGTGTTGTGTGACCCTGGGCAAGTCAATTTACCTTATTTCCCTCAGTTTCCTCATCTGTAAAATGAGCTGGAAAAGGAAATGGCAAAGCACTCTAGGATCTTTACCAAAAAAAACAAAAACGAAAACCTAAAGGTGTCACGACTGAGTTGGACAGGACTGAAATGAAAGAACAAGCTTTACTTCGAGTGACTTGTCCAGAGTCAAACAAAGAGGTTAAGAGAATGAGAGCTGGAGAAGACCTTAATGGTCATTGAGGCCAATCCCCTCATTTTGTAGATGGGGAAACTGAGGACTGGAGAGAACTTCTCTTGCTTTAGTAGATGAGGGAATATTCCAACCAGGGCCTCTGACTCCAAAACCCCAAAGAAAGAACTAGCCTTTACCCAACACTTCCCAGTTTTCATGACCATGTGCCTCTGCTGCCCCAATTTATCCTACAAGTACCCATCCCCTTCTCCCTCAAATTGGAACCCTGTGATCTGCTTTGGGGCGCTTGGCTCTTTCTTGGAAGAACTCACCTGTGGACCACACAGGAAGGCCTTAGTCTTTCAGATTGTTTGCTGCTCATTTCCCTACAATGCCACAGCTTTCATCAGCCTTCTTCTCTTTCCAGCTCCTCTACTAGATATAGCCATTCCCATTGAAGTGGAAGATCTCTGAGGGTGGGCATTGTCTTAGTCACTGCATATGCCCAGCACACAGAAAGTGGCAGAGAGTAAGTGTTAATACATTGTCTGACTGTCAATCATCCATCTCTCAATTAATATATCGGTCTTTTTGTCTATTATATGTCTGTCATCTTTCTATCATCTGTATTTCTATCATCTTTCTGTATCTTTCATTCTATCATTTGCCTAGATCTATCTTTCAATCTATCATCTATCAGTCTATATCTATTTTTCAGTCTAACATCTCTCTTTCTGTCACTGTTTATCTCTCATCTATCTATATTTTTCAATCTAACATATCTTTCTGCCATCTATTTATCTTTCAATCTAGCAACTGTCTATATCTATCTTTCAATTTATCATCTATCGGTCTATATCTATTTTTCAATCTAACATCAGTCTATATTTTTCAATCTAATATCTATCTTTCTGTCACTCTCTCTCATCTATCTATATCTATTTTTCAATTTAACATAGCTTTCTGTCACCTATTTATCTTTCAATCTGGCATCTGTCTGTAGCTATCTTTCAATGAATCAATAATCGATTATTTGTCTTTCTATCACCAACACATTTTACATATGAAGTAACTGAGGATCAAAGAGAATACAAGACTAATTTAAGGTCACCAAACTCTCCTCTCTCCTGACTTTAAGAGAGTCCTGCACAAATGATTAGTGCATGGCTGGCACTTGGATGTTGATAGGCTTTTCCCAGACAGAAGCATATTTCTCTGTCATGGAAGAGAAAGACACCAAATGGCTCTATTTTCTTTCTGTTGAAGGGTTTTCTCCTGGCCCTGGGAACAGTGTCTTGTTTTTACAAGGCTCATTGACATAGAATTGAGCTTGTTTGTGTTTTGAGTGTTTATACATGTTTGGAAACTATTGGCACTTGAAAATTAAAAGCATATTTGGGAACCTTTCAAAATCAATCGAATCCCAAGATTATTCAGCCTCTGTGGAAAGGACAGTAAAGGAGGAGCTTTAAATCAACATAGCTAATTTGGGCCTTGGAGCCATGCTGGGAGAACAAGAGCCTTTCTGGGCTGCAGTATTCTGCTGGAATACTTAAAATAGTGCTGGGGGGGTCTGGGGAGTCTTCCATCTCCCCCACACTTTACCATCGCCTGTGCTCTGGCAGTGGGCCTGGCATCGGAAATGGTCAAGTCACATCCCGTCCTGACAGTAGCGTCACCGAAGCCAAGGCAGAGCAGGGACTGGAATAATACCTCAGAAATCATTTGGTCCAATCCTTCATTTGGCAGGTGAGGAAACTGAGGCCCAGAGAAATCAAGTTACCTGTGCAGTGTCACAAAGGTACATGGCAGAGGCTGAATTGTAATCCAGTGTTCCTTTGAATAATGCACAACCAGAATAAATACAGTTCCTTCTCCACAACATTGTAAATGGGTGGCAGCTTCAACATCAGAGAGAGGGAAACAGCCTTCAATTTCCCAATAGTTTGGAGGGGAGAAAACAAGCACCCCGTCCCTTGGGAAGAGAGTCTCAACAAACCCAGCAGCCATTATTAGGCGTCAACACTCGACCCCAGCATTTGAAACCAAATCCCAACTCTACCATTTGCTTCTTATGTGACCTTGGGCAAGTCACCGCTCCGAACTCCAGGGTCCCGGTCTGAAAACTTCTGAGCTAGAGATCTGTGACTCTTTGATCTTATGAAATCAACTGTACTTTCTAGAGCTTGTCACTCTGACTTTCTGTGAGCTCAATGAGGAGGTCAGTTTCCTCATGCCACATTCACACCGTCCTGTCCTCGGAGAAAAACAAAAGAAAACAAAATGAACAAACAAAAAAATCCACCCCCATCTTGTGGACAGCAGTTGCCCCCCCATCATGCAGATTCAGCACTCCTTCTCCACGGGGTCACCCTTAAAGTTTGAATATGATCAGCTGGGTGACCAGTAGTCTCTTTGTCTTAAGCATTATTTCTGTATTGCTTCTCAGTTTTCAGCGGGGAAGTCTTGGGGAATGGAAACTCCCTCCAAACAGGTCGTTTTGTTTCTCTCTGTTCCCTGATGGTGCCCACATTACAATTTCTTTGGTACTACTTTGCAAATAGCTTTTTAGAGGCCCCGATTTTAGAGGCCCAATAGGATGGTCATGTTTCCATTCTAGGGAAAGCTATCCACAAAAACCTTCACCAAAATGTAATGAGGATATTCAGATGAAGTTTGTTTCTTGTAGGTCCCAGACATATGGATACAAGCTAATTTGCATGGCTGAATTTGCAGATAACTCTGAAAGGACTCTCATTACCCCAGTAACCCCCAAAGAGGACAGACTACACTCCCTCTGCCAGCTGAAAGCCCCAGGAACAGCTAAAACCCAGAAAGGCATTTCTATTGAATTGAAAATCATTATTAGAGCTTTAATCAAAACCTGATTTTCCACAGAATTTTGTATCCACCCAATTCCTCCAGAGCTTGCTAGAGAAAAGGAGGTAGCTGGTCCAGCAATAAGAGACTGAGTTCTTGGGGTTGGCTGTGCACGAAGATAGGTTATCTGCCAGATATATGGCAGAGAGCAAAATGCAGGCTTAGAAAATGAATTACCAGTCAGAAAGTTGGGGACTGGAAGTTCAGGCTAGAGACTTTTTCCTGCCCTGAAGTATCATTCCAAGCCCTGATGTTTATTCAAGAAACCAGAAGCTGCTCCTTGGGGAAACTTAGATGCGAAGCCAGCATTCATGATGAATTGCATTTCTGACCCATTGTAACATTTAATATTTTTCACATGTTATTAACACACTACTCTATAACCTTTAGAGAGGAGTTAGTTCTTCTCTTGCGCTTTGAACTCTAAGAGAAGAATTCTCCACACATAGAAAAGGTGGAATTCTAGTTTCACAAATAAATATGTTTTCCCTACTGTTTTTAAAGGAAATAAAAAGAGCTTAACAAAGATAATTCCTTTCTAATTAATCTTTGTTTTGTGTTGACAACTTTTGACCCGATAGTTGTTTTCGCAAAATATACTCTTCTTTTTAATTGATGTGAGATACAATTCGGTAACAATAGCTAATAAATAGTCAGAGATAGACAAAACCACTCTGTGGCTTCATCTCACACCATCACAGATGGCCAAAATGGAAACAATCAACGTTGGAAGGGCTGCGGGAAGAGAGGCACATGAATACACTGTTGGTGAAAGTGAAGAGTTAGTCTGACTATTCTAGATTTTGATTTGGAGTAATGCAGGAAACGGGACCTATTTATATCCTTTATATCCCATTTCCCCAAGGAAGTCAAAGACAGCTCAAATGCCTAGTACATGACCAACCCACAGTCATAGCAACACCCTTTGTGTCAACAAAAAACTGGAAGTCAAGTGGGCATATGTTTCTTGGTGATGAAAAATGGATACATGAAAGTAATGGAATATTATTGTACAGCCAGAAATGACCAGGAACATGGCAAGGGTTGAATGAATTGATGCAGAGTGAAATAAGTGGAATATATACAACCATTCCAACAATATCAGTGAAAAGAGCACTGAACAATTCAAGACAATTAATAAGGAACTATACTGCTATTCCCAAATCCACCAAGTTTTAAGGTCCACCTATCTATCTATTCTATCATTTGTCCTACCCATCAAGACTTTCCACCACTCATATCACTGGCCTACCTTCTAAGACTTGCCTACCCTGAGACAGCATATGAAGGCTTTTAAGATGACACAGATATCCAGTCATTCAGTTAGCCCCTTCCCCTGGTTCATGGGTCTCTTTCATCTCTGCCTCCTGGCTTCTTTCAAATCCCAACTAAAATATCATCTACAAGAATCCTTTCCCAACTCCTCTTAATTCTAATGGCTTCTCCTTTTACTGATTTCCTTTTTATCTCTAGTATATAGCTTGTTTGCTCATACATGTGCTTACTTGTCTCCCTAAATCATGAACTCTTTGAGGGCAGGGGCTGTCTTTTGCCTTTCTTTGTATCCTCAGCACTTAACACAGTGCTTGGCACAAAGTAGGAGCTCAAAAAAATGCTCATTGATGGGTTTTATTTTCTATTTCATCACTATCTTTTTTTTTCTTTTCACAGTAATTTTTGAATACATTCTGCCTTTTAATTTAATTTTTTTTAAAAAAAAATATCAGTTCATATGCCCAAAGAGCTATACACCTGTTCATACTCTAGGACCCAGCAGTGCCACTTCTGGGCCTGTATCCCAAAGAGATCATAAAAGAGGAGAAATGACCCCCATGTGCAAAAATGTTTGTGGCAGCCCTTTTTGTGGTGGCAAGGAACTGGAAACGAAATGGATGCCCATCAGTTGGGGAATATATTATGGCATATGAATATTAATGTTCCATAAGAAATGATGACCAGGCTGATTTCAGAAAAGCCTGGTGAGACTTACATGAACTGAGTGAAGTGAACAGAACCGGGAGAACATTGTAGACAGCAGCTGCAGCATTATGGTACCATCAACTATGAAAGACTTAGCTTAATTCCAATAGACTTGGGTTGAAAAATGCGATCTACATCCAGAGGGAGAGCTATGGAGGTTGAATATAGATGGAAGTACACTATTTTCACTTTTTTTGGGTTCGCTTTTGCTTTTTTTCCGTTTTTTTTCTGATTTTTCTTTCACAATTTATTTGGAAATGTTTTAGATGAGTATACATATATAACCTATATGAGATTGGTCACTGTTTTGGGGAGGGGGGAGGAGAGGAAGGGAGGGGGAAAGATATGGAAACAATTTTACAAAAATGAATGCTGAAAACTCTATATTTGGGAGAATAAAATACTATTCATGTTAAAAAATATCAGTTCAGCAAAAGTAGCCATGTTATCTCAAGCAGATTGACTGCATGTGTGACATTGTATACCCATGATACACCACGGCTACAGAGAAGCCAAAGTAGGCAACAGTCGTTCAGAGGAGGCTTGCTCGGGCTGACTCGGAAAGGGGGAGGCTAAGTAGCTTCTACTAAAGGTCACCCCCTTCTTGGGAAGCTTCAGTGGCTCCTGATTTCCTCTCAGATCCAATGTAGACTCGTCCCTTGGATGGCTGACGGCCTTCCCAGTGTTACTGGCCATCCCCATGTTGCAGTGCTGTCCCTCCTGGCTCCTGGGATTCCTAAATCCAATCAGGGTGCTACTCCAAGGCCATCTCTTATAGAAGGCTTGGTCTTTTGGGGGAGGGGGCCCTTTCTCCCTCATCCTCCAATTGGAAGTGATTTCAGCCCCACTCCCAAATTGCTTTTTGTGTATTTAGTGACCGTATTTTCCATATTGATCTTTGTAGCCTTGGCCTGTGGCACAGGGGTGGAAGCTTAGTCAATGCTTATTGTGTAGAGGGAGGACAGTCTGTTAAAATATTGCAGTAGTTCCTTGGGATGGGCTTGGGGGGGAGGGCTTAGAAATGGAGGGCAAAACCAGCCCCCTTTTTCTCCCATCTAATGCTACTGTGTTCCAGTGAAGCATTGGGCATTGCCTTGCTTGCTCTAACCCAGCAGTTGCATTGAGAATCCTGGAGCAAGCAGATGTGTGAGCAGGCTAATTATCTGATAATGACCACATTATTCTGCCCTTTCCCCTCCTCCTCTATTATTCTTCTCAGGCTGCATTTCCATGCTTATACCAATGCTCTTTTGACTCCTTCCTTTCTTACTTTTGCCATCTGTCACTGAAACTCAAAGAAAGGACATTGAGAGTGTCTAAAATCCATTTCTTCTGTCAATATCCTAGCGCACAGCCTTGTTACCTTTTTGCATGGACATTAGAAAGAAAATCCTAGCATTTTTTATCGCTTTTTGGTTTTGCATCCTTGTCATTTCTGCATATTGCCACTCTTCTCTGGCCCCCATAGTCATCAAGCTTTCACTTATAGCAAAGAAAGATGGTTAAAGCAAACTACAGGACCCAACTCTTTCTGAGAGGGGATGCCCTATGCAGTCTCTTGCACTCATAGTCTTCTAACTCTGGGAGGAAACCAAAGTGGTCCTGTTTGGTCTGCTCACCTCCATTCTTTTTGTCTCTTGATTTGTCTTGCCCTCTGCTTGCCTCAAATCATACTCCTGGTCCAAAATTGACAAAGGCTCCATATCACCTATGGGAGGAAGTCCAGATTCACAACCTGCCGTTTAAAGCCTCCTTGTACTCTTTGAATCCTGCGTCTCCTGAATCCCCTTGATGAATCCAGTCAAAGCATTTCCAAACCAGGCCATGCCTTCCGGCTTCCATGTCTTTGGGAACAATTATTCTCCTTTGTGCTTCTCTGAATCCTACTTCAAGATCAAAGTCTTATTTGGCCCTAGAAGCTTTCCTCTTAATCACCTTGGCTCCCAGAGATTGTTTTGTTAGAGCATTTTATAGTAGTAACAAATCATAGCTTGTATTTATATAGCACTTCAGGGTTTTCTATATGCATTATACATGTTATCTCATTGGACCTCCACACCAGCTTCGTGAGAAAGGTGCTATTATTCTCCCCATTATTGTTGCCGAGTTGTTTCAGTCATGTCTGTTCTCTGTGATACCATTTCGAGTTTTCCTGCTAAGGATACTAGAGTAGTTCTCATCTTCAAATGAGAAACTGAGGCAGACAGGATTGAATGACTTGCCCAGGTCACAAAGCTAGTGTCTGAACTCATGAAGATGAGTATTCCTGACTCCAGGTACAGTGCTCTATTGACTGTGCCACCTAGCCACTGTTTTTCAGGAGAGGAAGCTAAAATAGAGATTAAATGACTTGTTTGGGGTCACACAGCTTGGAAACATCTGAGGCTACATTTAAAGTTGTGTGAAGACTTCAGCCCCAGAGCCCCACAGCCATGTAAGTGCCGCCACATGTGATCTGGTGAGATTTGTCACTTGGAATAGACGAGTAGCAATGGGTATTTATCTATGGGTGTGCTCTTTACTAGTGTAGTATCGTAGCCTGGAAACAATCTTGGGCTGTCAGATCCTACACCAACAGGGCACAGGTGGGGCAGATTTTAGTATGCTGAGAAGTAGTCATTAACAACTAGCCCAGAAACCTACTAACTATACATTGTCTGTCAACAGGTCTAGAAAGGTCCAAGAGACCAATGGCTGCCTGGGGATGAAATCTGTGGCTCCAACTCCTGGGAACAGTCTGCCATAGGGAGAGGAGCTACTCACGTTGATGAAAACTCAGGCCTTGGAGGCATATCTCATCTGCCCAGCTATATGGTCAGCCAAGTACTTTGCAAATAGAGGGGCTCTTATAGAAGCCGATCAACTGATGGATACTTGACTTTGTCAAACATGCGGTTCAGGAAACAGTTGTCAAACACAGGTAGCTGCCACTTGCTGCTCCCTTCTGCTGCAGACATCTCTTTCGCCAAGAAGTCCTTGTTTGGATTTGTCCAACCGCTTGTAGTTTCAAAACAAGAGCTGTATTTCTGCCTTCCTGTGTTTTCACAGGTGTGAATTCAATGACTGCTTTGCTCTCCTAGTCAGAACCCGGGGAAAGTGGGCGGGTGGCCAGGGTACAGTCTGTTTGACATAGTGTAAACATGCCCCCAGAGCCCCAGATGGTGAGTATTGCACATCTCCAGAGGGTTAGCTAGCTATGCATTCACCCAAATCATTATTTACTACACAAATAACAGGAGGAATTTTTAGAAATGTACTTCTAACTACTAATGGATCCAAAAATGCATTTGGAATTTATGCATCCAATTGCAACCCAAACAGTGATTTATGTGGTTTATTAAATTTTCATTTGAAAGAGAAATTACTCTTTGGCTCCTAGAATCTACTCTTGAATAACTGCCTCCATTTCGAGCCACGTTTCCAAGTGAGCACGGAGACAGGAGACTTAGCTATTGCCGGTTGTCTCAATGGAGTGACACGTCTCAAGAAAATTTCAGAGGACGGTCCTCTGGGCAACGTGACCTCGGAGACGCTGGCCATAAAAGCAGATCTCGTGTTGTAAAAACACTGATCTCTCTCGACTGTTGGCGAAAGCCCCGGGAGCTAACGATTTATGCTAGTGTTTGTAAGGAGAGATTTTTGGCACCATCCGACTCGGGCATTTCTGCTCCCACACCCAGTTGTCTGATTTCCAGTAAGATCCTGTGGTAGAGAACAGTGGAAGCACACATATAGCTTGAAGTGTCTGTCCAGTCACACATGACTGACGGCTTTGAGATATATAAGCTGCTCTGAGGGCCTCATTGGAAAGGTTGCTTAATTTGGCTTTGCTATTCAAATAGAAACATTCAGGAGAGCTTTTTTTTTTTTTTTTTTGAGTCACCGACATTCGTCTATAGTTGTGGCTATAACCTTTGGGATCATAGATTTCGAGTCAAGGAGAACTTTCAGGACCATCTAGTAAAAACTTTCCCTTTTTACAGAGGAAGAATCTCCATCTCAGAGGGACTCACACAGGCAGGAAGAGGCAAGATTGGGGCCTGAATCTAGAGTGTGCACTAGGGACTTTGGTTCACCTGAGAGATCAGCCTAAGCATAACTAGAGAGCTGGATTCAAGTCATACCTCTGCCACTTATTATTGGCAAGTTTCTTAAGTTCTGAGTGCCAGAGGAAACTTTTAGGCTCATGGTTATAGACGACTGGCTGATCTTCAACACTGGGGAGCGTTTCCCTGTACCCTTGAAAACATAGGCCCCGACAGAGTAAGAACAACAGCAATCACAAAGGAATATGACTTGCCAAAGGCCCAAGAAGGGGTGACGCTTCTGATCACGTGACCGGTTAATGGTAGCAAGGGAGGGATGCAATGGCCTGTCATCTCTTGGGCTATGGCCACCATTTCTGTTGCTGCAGCCCATGTTTTCATTGACATTAAGGGTTCCCATAGAAGTCCTCTAACACCCAACTAAAGCTGCCTGGATCAGCTATAGTTATGTCCAGTGTCACAATACTCTGTATAGTGCCTTGTACCTCCTGGACTCCAGCTTCTTAAACTGTGGGTCATGTCCCCATATGGGGTCTCATGACTGAATGTGAGGGTCACAAAATGATGAATTATTGTCAGTAAATGTTTGACTTGTATATATACCTGTATACTCAGGATCGCATCAACATTTCTCGGGGGAAAGGGGGTCTTGAGTGGGAAGAGTTTAAGAAGCCCTGTCGTAGACCACCTTCCTCTTAGTTCCCCCAGTTACCCTCCTGTTTCTCCAGGAGCAATGGCTGAGGGCCCTTAAAGCAAACACAAGCACTACAATGATGCAGAGTGGGTACTTTTAGTGAAGATGTAATGGTGTTGAACGTAGGTGATGTAGTTTAGACACATTGGGGCCAAATATTGCATTCTAACTGACAGCAGAACCCGTTTCATGTTTTACCACGACTGAGAAGAAAGCCATTGCCCTGTCAGATGATAAACGGCACTCTCTAGATCTCCATGAGACAACTGGAGCCTGTGATGTTTTCTTGGGCTTTGGAAGGGAGAGGGGCTTTGCCTTTGTATACATTGCAATTTTCTGGCTTTCCAAAGGTAATACAACCTTCCTGACCACAATCCTAAGATGTGGGGAATTTGTTGACTCGTGACTGTAGGCTGTGGCTGACCCAGTAGAACTTGGTCACCACAGCAGACTTCTGTGTATAGGTATGGCTTGCCTACCGCCCAAGTCCTGTAGGGATCGAAGCACAGCATATTTGAGTCTCTTTGTTTACTACGTCAGTGATGACCTGATGACCACAGATGTCCCTTCTTCTGTTTTGTAAGGGGCTGGGGTGGACTTTGCCAAGGGGGTTCCTTCTGGGAGAAGGGAAGAAACTTATTCTTTGCCCCTCATCTCTTGCTTGAGAAAGAACCCAGCCCATCTTGGAGGCAACCCTATAGTCCCTGCAAACTTATCAGGAGTCTTCTCCACCCTCTTACCAAGGTGCCAAAGGGCATGTCTGTGGTGCCTAGGGAGCCTTGCCCAGCACATGTTCCAAACAAAGCCTTCTTGCTATGCAAACTTATTACACTGAACTTATGAGCAAACTCCCAGCTCACCTGTGTTATGCTGTGGCTCGTTCCTCAGTGGGTCCAGGAATGCATGAGAAACATTGGTGAGGCTCTTCTCTCTAAATCTGCAGATGACAGTCTGTCCATACTTTCCTCTCCATGTCCATTCAGCATGTCAAGGACCTTCCCATAATTTCATTTGCAGTGTATGAATACCAGGGGAGTATTTGGGCTGCCTCTCAATTCTCCTAACTCTGTGATAAGTCCACTTTTTTTTTTTTTTAGTCATTGATTTTTTTTTGGATGATGCCCTTTATTCACCTTCCCTTCCTTTGCATAATTCCATATTTGGAATCTTTGTTCTACTTTTACAAAGTCATAGGATTTGTGTTTTTTGAGGGCTAAAATGGATCTCCGACTTCACTTATGGAGGAGGAAGAAACTGGCACATAGGAAAGTTAAGTGACTTGTCCAAGATCACATGGGCAGTATCATAAGTAAGATGCAGCTCCCTAGCCTCTGTGACTTGTGAGTCAGTGCTCTGTCTGCTGTGCTCTCCTACCTTCCATACTTAAAGCTGAGGAAGTCAATTTCTTGTTCCTGAGAGTGCTGCTAAAAATTCCTTGTCAGTGGATAGTAGCATCATCCCATTCTTCCTCCATACTTGGATATTTCTGAGAGACATTGTCACATCCTCTCATCAGTGGCGTGAGTAAAAGAAAAGCCAGCCAGCCGTGGTAAGAAAATCAGAGGAAAGGAATTGTCCCAGAGAAGAGATTTCTCATAGTTCTGAGAGAGGCAGGAATTTGTCAAAAGCTCCTCAAGGGAAGGGGCCGGTTTCCCTTTGTATCTTTGGAACCTCAGTGCCTACCTCTTGGTCACTCAGTGAAATGCTCTTTGCGTTACTCTGAAGCAGAATGCAGTAGAAAGTAGCTGAGCTGTAGCAAATAACTCTCAGGTAAATAAAAGGGACATGCAAATTGCAGCAGTAAAGAGAGAGAGGATGAGAAGGGAATTCATGACCAATGCAAACCACCTCTGGTGAAAGGGGACTCCATGTTCTTTAAGTCTGCAAAAAGGAAGTTGGATGTTTCTACTTTTTATGACAAACTCAACATATTCATAGAAGTCATAATTACATTTCCAAGCCCCCATTGCTTCTTTTTTCTAACCTTCATCCTCAACTTAACCACTGCTGGGAAGAATTTCCTATTCTCAAGCCTCCTGTTGCTCCTTTTTGTCATCCTAAATCTAGACAAGAATATGCTTATGCAGAATTGCTAGTCTGCCTCCCCGGGTCTCTCTGGTCCCATCATGTGATGTGGGAGCTCATTTTACTGCCATTATGCATGGTTCAGATGAGGATTGTCTTAATGATGCTCTGCATTTCAAAATTCTGTACTTCTACCCCATCCCTTCTGTATTCTTTGAAAGTGCCAAAGTCAGATTTTCCTCCTGATTTCCTAGATTTTTTGAAACCGTTTTCTTGATTAAATTGGTCAACTCATTCATTTAGTTGTCATTCAAGTGTGATTTGGAAGCCAAGAGCCAAGTTGGCTTATGCCAGCAGAAAGAGCTGCTGTATTCTTGTTGGCTGTCATATCTGAATGCAACTCAGTCACCTGACCATGGAGCCATCACTTAGCAATTCATTAAGCCACTCCTTGGCTGCCGACCCATGATGACCACGGAGGAGAGAAACTGATTGGATGAGAACTACACTGAAACAACTCCTAGAAAATCCTGTATCTTCCTCTTGGGGAGAGGAAGTCGGGGACAAGCCTCTATTTAAACATTCACCCCTGTAGGACTCACCAGTCCTAAAGCATGACTAAGTAAGATCTGTCAGTGTTCAGGATCTAATTCAAATTTGCCCATATTCTTAGATGAGCTGTGATTGTCCCATCAGAGAGGGAACCTACAGTTTTCAGCTCATGCGTTCCATCATGGTGAGTAGCTTTCCTGGTCATTCTTCATAATTAACCTTATATTTCATGTACATTTGAGAACATAAACAATGTCAAAATGTATTTTCATTTATTTCTTCAATATTTCCCAATTACATGTAAAAAAGATTTAACATTCTTTAAAAATTTTTTGTTTCAAATTTCATCCCTCCTACCCCTCCCTTGAGAAGGTGAGAAATAGGATACTAATTCTACATGGGATGACCTGCCAAAAAAATTTCCATATTAGCCATATTGAAAAGAAAATGCAGAAAGACAAGGGGGAAAAATTCTGTATTCAGACTTCATCAGTTCTCTCTTTGCAGTTAGATAGCATCTTTTTTATCATGGGTCCTTTGAAATTATCAATTATGTATGGAAATATAAATGGAAATTATATATGGAATTATATATGGGAATATAAGTAAAATTGTTGATGATTTCCCAACATAAAGGCATTAAGCCTGTTTGGTATTTGAATGGAAGCTCCTTGAAGGCAGGGGTTGTTTTATTTTCATCATTGTATCCGCAGGACTTAGTGTGACACTGGGTACAGAGCAAGAGCTTACTAAATGATTCTTGAATTGAATCGAGATAACTTGATGCTTTCCCCCCCAAAGCCTCATCTCTGAGAGTTCTTGATTCTGTGTGATCTTGCACACTTTTAAGAATACGTTTGAGGAAGTAGGGTTGAAACCAGATGACGTGGTGCCCATCTGCTTGTTAATCTTTATTAAGGGAGCTGGCTAGAGCTTTTAAGGAAGTAAGGAGTCCTACAGTTTGTGCAAGGAAAAAAGTCAAAAGATTCACAGGAGTCCCAACAGTAATGACTTTGACTAGAGCACCGTGAGCCTTTGCCCATGGATGTTTGGAACTTTACCCAGAGCAACCCAGCAGGCCAATTCCCCATCTCTCTCTATGCACACCCCCTTCTAATTAGAGCTGCAAGTGGGTTGGAAGCACAGAAGAGCCTCCTAGGGAGAATAGAGCTTTCTGACCTTTGGCCTTCCCCCAAGAGTATCTGCTGTCACCATTGGGATGCTTCCAGACACCACCACTGGAGGCCTTTCAGGAGACATGGACCTTCAATGACAGATGGCATTTTCCTTACCACTCCTCCCTGCCTAGGGAATGCTAGTCTAAGCCAGCTAACCAGGATCTTTCTAGTAGAATTTAGCTCACAGAAACTCCATTAGCTAAACAGTGTGAGTTTGCTTATCCCTATTTTTTAGTCTATCCTGTTCCTTTCCTCCTTTCCCTCCCACCTTCCCACAAGGAGGGTCAGGTCTTTCTTTGAAGCCAAATGTGTCTGATAGACTCTCTTAGAGTCCAATCTAATGAGAGTAAGGTTTACACAATACTCATCGCCCTCTCTTCTTTCCCTCAATTATATTAGATCTTCTATGTCTCTTCATGAGATTTTGCCTTATTTTACCTCCTTTTTTTACTTTATTTTGTCTTCTTTCCCCCCTTTTTTCAGTATGACTTATCCCCATTTTTTGAGATGATTCTCTGCAAATGGTATGATTTGCCCAAAGTCAGACACCTAGCGAGTATCTGAAGCCCGTTTGGAAGCCTGGGACTTCTGATTGTAGTTTTAACCTTCCCCAGCTGCTTCTCAGGAAACAGGGGCTTGTGACTAGGCAAGTGGGATCATGTGGAAGCATAAGCTTCGGCAAGAGGAAGGAAAGGAGTGAGTGAATGGCATAGGAGAGGAAGAATTTCTTGAAGAGCCCAATTTCCCAAGCAGTTTGTGAAAATACAGTGGAGCCACTTTGCTCCCCTCTGGGTTTCCTACCAGCTGAAAATATCATTATCAATTGGAATAGGTCCAAAAGCTTTCTTATTGCACATTAGAATTTTGTCTTCTGATTATTCAGGCCATCAGTCTACTATTCAAAGCTGACAGACAGAGGAGGATGAATTGTTGCCAATTGAAACCCACAATAATTGCCCTTGAAAGGTGTCCCAGATGGTCTCCTTTCATTATGTAAGCATACCTAGGGTTTAAACCTTTCTTTTCAAGTGAATCATTAGAGTAGCTTGTTATTCCTGCTTTCACTTGTGTCAGTTATCTCATCCCCAATTTGTTAGTGTTTGACCTGACTTTTAAACAAGTCTCTGGGATGGTTTCCAATCTTCCTCTTCTCAGGGAAGTGTTACAGTGTATACAGTGCCCATCTTAGTTGACTTTGCCTCTGTGCCAGGCAGCACTACTTTGACACACACTTGGGTTAATGTACTGAGAGTATTTTTTTTTTTTCAGTAATTAGCCCCCTTGCGGGTCAAATGTGATCCGAAACTAGCAGGAAATGGGAAGCTCTTATACTAGATCATTAGGTATCACTATGCTACCCAAACTGGAGGAGCACAATAGCATTGGGTCAATAAAAGTGCTTTTGATGAAAAAAGACTAGGATACACAAATGACCATCAGAAACACGTTTCAGATGAGGACCTTCCCACTCACCTTTTCCTTAGATTTTTATGAACTGATGTAAAGGAAATTAGGCAGAACCAGACAGATAAACAGTTACTACAAAGATGCCTGTAGAACATAGGAAATGAAGCTTGAATAGTTGAAGGGACCAAGCTTGGCCCTAGAGGAGATGGGGGCCGATGGCTGTGGAGTAGTGCACATACTATCAAACACGGTTACTGTATCGGTTAGTTTTTTGTTGAGAAAATTCTTTGTTACGAGATGGGGATTGGGTGCTGGGATTGGAGGGTGGAAGAGGAATACTTTTCGAAATGAATATGATATAGACACAGCTTGGCTCCTTTTCTTTCCAGTTTTGTTCCATGCTCTCTGCACTCTCGCCATACCAGCCTTCTTCCCATGACTCATGTATGACTCTGTCTCTCCTGCTCCTAAACCTTTAAACCATGACTAACTGTAATGCTCTCCTTCCTTGCCTCCCCTCTTCTTCGGGTTATTATGCCCTCCAGGGATTATTATTTCCATTTGACAGGTGAGGAAACTGAGTGTCTTGCCCAAGGTCATAGAGCTAAGTAAATGTCTGAAGCACGATTTGAATTATAGTCTTCCTCAAAGCCAAGTAGCCAGCTCAGATAAGGGTCGGGACTAGACCAAGAACCAGGCAAGTCATTGGAGGAATTTCCATTGGAGGAATATTCACATCACAAGGCCTCCACCTTGTGCCTCCCGGTGTTTGCCAGAATGTGTCACAGTGCTCTCAGCTATCGGGGGAGGTCTTCATTGCAGACTGGATTGAAACGCAGAGGCAGAGCCATCCTTTGCTTCTGACTTGGCCAAGAGATCACCTCTGAGATGTGATCTGATGACCACCAATAAGCTCTCCTCAGTGCCTCGCTTCTCTGTGTGGAGCACTCTCTTCTCCAGATCTATTTAGAAAACAAGGTAATGATATATTTTATATGTGACAACACAATAAAAAATATGAAGATATTTCTACATTACAGATCTAACACATTATACAAATATACAATTCAATACATATATTATGTGTGTATACACATTTGAGAGAGAGCCATTAGCACGAAAGCATATGCCATGCCATGCCAGTGCAATTTCCTACTGAGATTGCCTCTAGTTTAAGCCATTTATACCTTGTTTGCACCTTGTTATTCACATGTTATCTCCTCCACTAATTAAATCCTCCATTAATTAAACTTTTTATTTGTGTTGCTAGTGCCCTGGTATTTAGTAAAGTACCTGGCACCTTGATGAGCACTTAATAAATGATTGTTGATTTGATTTATTTCTCTTTCGTATCCATAGATATTCTGGAGCTAGAGAGCTTTCTCCTCTAACAAAAAATAAGAAAGGAAAAAAAGAGTAGGCAAAACTAACCCTTTTACTACATTTAACAGTATTTGAAGTATTCTACACTCATAACCCCCCATCTCTACAAAGAAATATACATACATACACACACATTAGTGGACCATCAATAAACATAAATATATACACACATATAGATAGATACACACACACATATATATATATATATACATATGTGTGTGTATATACATACATGTATGGATGTAGTCTCATGTCTTCTTTGGGACCAAGGTTGGTCATTATAATCACAGTGTGTTTTTATTCATATGTTTATTTATTTACTTATTCATCTCCTTATTTACTTGCTTATTTATTTTGCTACTACTGTTCTTTATTCTTTTCATTTCTATTGTGGTAGATGTCGAGTATATTACTTTCTTGGTTTTGCTTAATTTGTTTTGAATTCATTCTCCCAAGCCTGCCCATTCTTATAGTTCACAATAACATTGTGCTCATTCTTTTAGTGACCCCCCTCCCGCCATGGACAAACATCATTTTCGTGTATAGTTCTTCTTTGCCACAAAACACACCGAACCCTAGAATCTCCAAAGGGATTTGGATTGACAAGATCTGGGTTCAAATTCATAGTCTGCTGCTTACTATCTGTGCTATCTGGTACAAGCCACTCCCCTCTGGCCCTTAGTTTCTTTGGGGCTGGGTCCAGATGAGCTTTGAGGCCCCTCCTATTTCTGAATCCTAGCACATGTGTCCTCAAATCCAGAATAGATCCTTTTCTTAGACATCATTTGATTTCAAGTGGAAAATTATGAATATGAATAATTCAGAGAAAAATGTCCTTACTAACATGGAAGGACATAAACAGAAAGTGGAAAAAAAAATGCATATGGTGACTATCAGAGTATAAATGAAAAGATAGAAGCTAGTTGGAAAGCCAGAATTGGACTTAAAGAACAAGTAGGGAAGTATCTCTACCTATCTCTTCTTGGTAGAAAGGTGGGGGACCACTGGAGTAGAATTTTAGACACACTGGCACATGTGATGAAAGTATTGTTTTTCCCCTTTTTGTAGTGGCTAGAAACTGGAAACTGAATGGATGTCCATCAATTGGAGAATGGCTGAATACATTATGGTATATGAATGTTATGGAATATTATTGTTCTGTAAGAAACGACCAGCAGGATGATTTCAGAGAGGCCTGGAGAGACTTGCATGAACTGATGCTGAGGGAAATGAGCAGAACCAGGAGAACATCGTATGTGGCAACAACAAGATTATATAACGGTTAGTTCTGATGGACATAGCTCTCTGCAACAATGACATGTTTTAAACCAGTTCCAATTGTTCAGTGAAGAAAGCCATATACACCCAGAGAGAGGGATGTGAAATGTGGACCACAACATAACATTTCCATGCTCTCCATTGATGTTTGCTTGCATTATGTTTCCCTTCTCAGATTTTTTTTTTCTTGTAGGTCTGACTTTTCTTGCACAGCAAGATAACTAAAAAACTATGCATATACATATTTGATTTATCAAGTATTTTAACATGATTAACATGTAGTAGACTTCCTGCCATCTAGGGGAGGGGTGGGGACTAGGGGGGAAAATTTGTAACAGAAAGCTTTGCAAGGGTCAGTGTTGAAAAATTACCCATACATAGGTTTTGCAAATAAAAAGCTTTAATTAAAAAAATAAAGAAAGTATTTTTTTCTTGAACCCTTTTCTGTTTTATGAGGCATGGATCAAATGTGGGATGAGGAAGTATAGACATGAAACATATTTTAGTTGTCATCCTCTGCAGTTTTGGGGTTCCACTTCATCATCATCATGTTCCCCTAGTAAAAGTTCATCACTTGGAAACTCATTGTGTCAGAGATCCTTCAGCTTTGGGACTCACGCCTCATGAGAACCCTCAGTAATCTCTGCCCCTCTGAGGGCAGAACAAAAAGCTCCTCCCAAAGTTTCTTTGTAAGGAGGACTCCCCAGTCCAGCAGACTCTTCATTTCTTTGCTTCTTGGATTCTTCTCCAACGTCATCATGGCCCCATGGCAGTCCCTTCCCATAGAGTCTCCTCCTTTCCACCTCCCTCACCCCACCCTGGATTTTTTTAGCTTCCTTTAGTATATCTCCCTCCTCCCCCCCATTAATTATAAGTTTCTTGAGGACAGGAGCCAATTTTCCTTTTGTCATTTGTATCCCTAACACATGGCAAATAGCAGACACTAAAACTTTTATCTTAAAAAAACAATGTTCTGAATAACAGATTCAGCTTCTGAATTATGATACCCATTAATGGATCATATTTTGTCACCTCTCAGAAATTAGCCTTGAGCAGACAGACAGATGTAAAATGCCCAGCAAACATTGTCTTTTTTTTTAGTCAACTGTTTATTAAATGTTTCCTAATTGCTATAGTGGTGTCTTGCAAGCTTCTTCCCCACCTTTTTCCTTTCATACTAAATTCAGTAAATATTTATTAAAGTTCTTACTATGTACTTGATGTCAGGGATATAAAGAAACGAATGGAACACTTCTTACCCTCAAGGAGCTTATGTTCTTCAGGAGGAAATTGTGCATACACAGAGAAATAAATAAAGCCATGTTCAGAATTAATTCAAAATAATTTTTTATTGTTGATAGACAGAACCAACAATGGGATGAATCTGAGCAGGTGACCCAATAAGTATTTCTGCGAAAAGCAGCATGAAATAGCAGTTATAAAACTGGTTGAGAAGTCACATCTCTTCACCCTTTTAGGCAATTGGTTAAGACTGAGTCTGAGAGAAGGTGCTGATTGGCGTTAGAGGGGTGTTTCCTCCCCTGGGAGTTGCCTCTACTACTGAAATCATAGGTCCAGACCCTGTGTAGCAGGTGCTAAAGATGCAAATGAAAATATTGGAGGATAAAATGGTTCCTCCATTATGGGGCCACCATTTCCCTTGCTTCTATGGTTTATGGAGCTCCATGCCTGGCACCAAAATGGGATAGTGCAAGGCCCTGCTGGAGACAGAGTGACATAGAGAAGCAATCTTTGGCATGTTTAGAGGTCTAGCGTGTAGTTGCTGGGACTTTCACATTGTGTGAAATGTTGACTGCGTCCCCTTCTCGGTCTTCTTTTTTCCCCTTTAGTTTTTATTTTGCTGCCCGAGTGCTTTTCCTTTGAAGCAAGGAAAAGACATTCACATGTACTGTCTGCAAATCTTTTCAGTTTAATTGCTTTCATCTGGGGACTTGTTATTGTAAGATTTAATAGACTTTGGGGTGTTCTGTGTTGAGACTTTAAATGTGCTTGGGGCCTTGGAGCTCTCTTTCTGCTCTAGCAAGATTACAGAGAAAAATGGAACTGAGAAGGAAAAAAAAAGCCAGTGGTCCAATGATTAAAGAAAATCAAGCTGCTACTTAGGAGCATCTATAGGCAATGGTTTCCTAAATTATAGGTCACTGGACCCATTTGATTCCTTAAAAGGTAAATGTTGAGACGGCAGGAACCTGAGCATTGATCCTCCCCAGGCTGTCTCTGACTCTGTATAGCTACTTTATTTGTATATCAAAAAGAAACCTTTCACCTGTTGGAAACTCTAAAGATGAGATAAAAGGACAGCAGAGAATTCCAATATTCGCCTGTTAATATGATCACTCTTTTAGTTGAGTAGAGCAATTATACCGGAACACAACAGTCTTCGGGAAGCCAGTGGTCTCCCATATGCTTGGTGTACCAGAAGCTCTGGGGAGCTGGCTGAATTTGGCAGTCTCCAATTCCCAAACAGGGCCCTCAGCAGCCAGGAGGGCAGAGGGTTGAAAGAGACAAAAGCGATTGAACTACCAAGTTGTTCATTCAACTTAGATATCTTCACCATCCAGGTTCTGTTCTGAGTCACCTTCTCTCTGTAAACCCTCCCCTTTGGTGATCCCATACATTCTCATGGGCTTAATTATACTCTTTATGCAGGTGACTCCCACATGGATATAGCCAATTGTAACCTCGCTCCCAAGCTCCAGGCCTGTATCTCGTTGTTCAATTGTTTCAAGTCATGTCTGACTCTTCGGGATCCCATCTGGGGTTTTCCTGGCAAAGATGCTGGAGTGGTTTGCCATTTCTTTCTCCAGCTCATGTTAACGCTGAGGAAACTGAGGCAGACAGGGTGAAGTGATTGCTTATTGGCACATAATCACACTAATCATCATGATAATTAGCATTTGTATAGCAATTAAATGCTTATAGAGCTTTTTACCAATGTTAACCCATTTGAGCTTATTTATTATCTCATTGGAGATTCACAACTCTGGGAATTGGTGTTCCTGGTATCCTCATTTTACAGATGAGGAAACTGAGACCAGGAGAGGTCAGTTGATTTGGCCCAAAGTCCTACATCCAGGAAGTGCCTGAAACTGGATTTGAACTCATATCTTCCGGACTTCAAATCCTGTTCTCTACCTCCAGTAGTACTTCCTGTAGCCACATCATATATACCTTCTGGATTTCTGTTTCTGGTGTGGGCACCATCATCTTTCCAGTTGTGCTAATTTGTTCCCCCCCAATCCTCCTTGCTTCTTTCCTTCTTTTCACTTCCTGTAGCTAACCAATTGCCAAGACTCGTAGATTCTATTTCTACACCACCGTTTGTGCCCTTTGCGGCATTTCCACGGCCCCTAGCATGGTTCTTGTTCTCATTACCTCTAACCTGAACTGTCGCAATAACTTCTTATTTGGTCATCCTGCTTTCTCAGCTCTTGCTTCCGTAGAGTCCTCCTTCCATGGAGCCACCAAAATAATTGCGTGAACGCAAAGGCTGACTGCACCACTCCCCACGTGGAGAAACATTCAGGCTTTCTCACTATTGGCCACAGGATGAAATGTCAATTCCCCAGGTGGTGTTTAGAAGCCGGTCACTGTCAGGCTTCCATCACTTATCGTTCCTTACATTAGCTTCCTGTGCCATCCACCTTTGTTGTTTTCTGGCTCTTCGTTCCATTTCTGGCTGCCATTTTTTGCACAGGACACACTCCGTATTCAGAATGCGGTGACTTCATGCTTTCCTCCTTCAAACCCCAGTGTCATTCAAGACGTCACTTGGGGACTCGCCTCCACCCAAACTCTGCCCAGATCCACATAGTTGGAGTGTTCTCTCCCTTCTCTGTTTATTTATATACACTTTCCAGGAGAATATATCAACTCCTTGAGGGCTGGGAATATTTTTCATTGTTATAATATTGTCTTGCTGGGGCCCAGCTAAGTGCCCAGCACATTGTTTGTATATAATGAAACTTGGTGAATGGAATTAAAATTGGAGAACGTAAATGTTCACAGGCCCATTCAATCGTTCCATGATCAGCTTCAAGGGTCGGTCAAATCGATGACTTACACGTGAGATTTTTCTTCTGCAGGCCTTGATTACTCAATTTCTCTCATCAGGGGAGGAGTCCAATCACAGACCAAGCTTCCAGGTTCTCAGTTCCCTTTCGTAAAGGGAGTGCTTTTGGCTCAGTTCTACCCTCAGATGATGTCAGAGAGCACAGGCAACAGGAAGATGGGCTTCAGGCTACTTGCTATCCAATTATCAGGTATGAAATCATTCCTCCTATTAACGAGATCTGCTACAGCAAGCGTGATTCTTTCTCATGGCAGGCGCTTACTGAAAACCTGAGGCAAGGACGCTACTTTCCATCCTGTAGAGCCAAAGGAAAGACAAAAATACTCATTGTTTGACCAAATTCCCTTTTCTTACCTGCCAGCTCCATTCAGTGTGTATGTATTGCCTGAGAGAAATTATCCTATAAATGTTCAGATTAAGTTTTAAATTGGGTATTTTTTTAGAGCACTGTGAAATTAAATCATCTCTTCCTGTAAATATGAGTGTTTGCAGCTGTTTTAGAAGGAAAAAGAACTTGTGTTTAAAGTTTTTTAATCACTGTTATGCAAAGCGGTCAAAGTTATAAGAAAGGAAAGCTTTCCCTGGGTACTTCAGAAATGAGCTGGCAGGTTGTGGAAGCTTGCTATGATTTCTCCTGCTCTCTTCTTCTTCCAGTCAGGAACCAAGCTGTGGAGCTTTTGTTCTTTTCACCTTTTGAATTTAGTGGTAAGGCCTCTGCTTTCTTAGTTGGTCAGTTCTTCTCCTGGTACTCTACTTTGGGCAATCCCCAGCAATGCTTTAGTCTACCTCAGACTCCTCAGCCATCTTCTCGAGGCACAGGGTTACTCTTGTCTTCCCCTCTTCCGTTTCTGCACCCTGGGTCATTCTGTCCTTGTTCCAGGGAGGAGAGTATTCTCCCCTATGAGAATACAGGCTCTTTGAGGGAAGGGGCTGCCTTAGTGTTTGTATGCTCAGCATTTAGCGTTTTACTTAGCTCAAAATAAGGGCTTACTTACCAAATTGGGTTTTCATTCATTCATTTCCATCTTATAAATGTTGTGACAATGATCCCAGAAAAAACCCTCACCTTTAATTTTTCCCACCTTTTTCAGCTTAGCTGGACGAGGGCTAGATGTGGATCCAAGAAGACTCGATCATTTTTAGTCATGTCTGACCTTTTGTCACTCCTTTAGGGTTTTCTTGGCAGAGATCATGGAGTGGTTGGCTGTTTCCTTTTCCAGCTCATTTTTACAAATGGGGAAACTGAGGCAAACAGGGTGAAGTGACTTGCCCAGGGTCAAATAGCCAGTAAGTGTCTCAGGCCAGATTTGAACTCTGGAAGATGTCTTCCTGACTCCTGGCCCGGTGTTGTATTTACAGGGAGCCACCAAGCTGCCCTCGTTACCACCTCGAATACTTAGTAGCTGTGTGACCCTAGTCAGTTGACTTGCCCTCTTTGTACCTCGATTTCTTTATAAAATAAGCAAGATAACACATACGGTACGTGAATCATGGGACTGTTGAGGTTGGAATGAGGTGATATTTGTAAAGTGTTTTGCCAACTTTGAAAAATACTATATAGATATTATTTTATATTATTATTTCATTATAAGTTACTATAATATATGCAGCCATTATTTGAACAGGAGTAACCATAAGATCCGAGATCTATATAACTCCAATGGCCTGTTTCTCAGGAGTATGAATTTTACCCCCACTGAATATGGAACTCCAAAGGGAGAGAAATCAGAGACGACCTCCTCTTACATTTGAGACCGCAGCTAAGTTCTGTTTGACATTATTCAAGTGAAAATGTGTTCTGTTTGACTTTTTGGCGTACAACTGAATTCCACTCAAAATATCAAGCACAATTGTGTTGAACTCCAAGAAGTCAAGTATAATTGAATTGCTTCCCAAATTGAATGCTTGCAGCCTCAAAATGAGAGACAGGTGGACAAATAAAGGCACAAGGTAGTTGCCCCTAGAAATTTGCATGGCGAATTTCTCAGTGCAATTCAATTGTGTAGGGAAAAAGACCCTGATTTGGCCTTGAAACATTCGCGTTTGATGCACAAGCAAGGTGTAAACCAAGTATGTTGCAGTAATATAGTGTGGAGAAATAAATACTCGTGATGAGCTCAGATTGTCTGGACTTCCTCCCCTTCATGGGCTACGTAAGTGCTTTTGCTCAGCAAAGGGCCACTTAAGAACCCTGTGGTTTAGTGGATAAATGTTTTGGAATCAGCAACACCTGAGTTCAACTGGTATCTTTAACATAAAGCTGTGGGACTCTGGGTAAGGCATTCAACTACTCAGAGTGCCAATGGCAACTTTCTAAGATAAGTTGCAGGTGAATTACAGACTTGGATCAGTGAAAATCTGATGAAATTATGAGTCTAGACCCTCTTCCGACTCCATCTGGAAAATGCCATTCCTGTTACTGTCAAATTAATTTCACTGTTTTGTAAAAACCATTCATTTTGTTTCTAACGACAGTTACCTTTTCTTTCTTCTCCTCTGTGGATGGATATACCTGTTATGGCCAAAAGATGATGTGGCAAATGGACTTTCTTTCCCTTTATTTTGAATTCTGTAGTGGAAAGGGCTCAGAAGACTTGGATTTGAATCCTAGCTCTGATACTTGCTGCCTCTGCAACCTTGGGTAAAGCACTTCTTTCAGTCCTCAGTTTCCCTCTCTGTAGAATAAAGGGCTTCAGGGAAGTTTCAGTTGTTTTCCAGCTCAGTATCTATGATCCTGTCATCCAGGGGTGTTTAACAATTGACCCTCTGGGAAAAAAATGTACCCGTGACACATTTTGAAGTTTATTTTGCATTTCTACATTAGTTTCTTAAGTTTAGACAGTTAACACAACAGGAAATCGAGCAGTGATTTGCTGATTTCCAAGCTGTAAATTCCTGACCTGAGCTTTAAAAAAAATTATGTCGTTGTGATATGTTTATTTTTATAAATAGTATTTGATTTTTTCTAATACCCGTAAAAATAGTTTTCAACATTCATTTTTTTTTCAGTTAAAGCTTTTTCTTTTCAAAACATATACATGGATAATTTTTCCACATTAACTCTTGGAAAACCTTGTGCTCCAAATTTTTTTTCCCTCTTTCTCCTCTTCCCCTAGACAGCAAACAATCCAATATAAGTTAAATCATGTGCAATTCTTCTCAACATATTCCCACATTTATCATGCTGCACAAGAAAAATAAGATCAAAAGTGGGGAAAAATGAGAAAGAAAAACACAAGCAAGCAAATTACAATAACAAAAAGGGGAAAGTACTATGTATGGTCCACATTCAGGCCCCAGAGACTTCTCTCTGGATGCAGATGGTTCTCTTCATCACAAGTCTGTTAGAATTGGCTTGAATCACCTCATTGTTGGAAAAAAAGCCAAGTCCGTTGAAGATGATCATCACGTAATCTCGTTGTTGCTGTGTTCTTACTTCACTCAGCATCAGTTCATGTAAGTCTCTCCAGGCGTCTCTGAAATCGTCCTGCTGGTCGTTTCTTACAGAGCAATAATATTCCATAACATTCATATACCATAATTTATTCAGCCACTCTCCAATTGATGGGCATCCAGTTTCCAGTTTCTAGCCACTACAAAAAGGGCTGCCGCAAACATTTTTGCACATATGGCTCCCTTTGCCTCCTTTAAGATCTCTTTGGGATATAGGCCCAGTAGAGACACTGCTGGGTCAAAGGGTATGCACAGTTTGATAACCCTTTGTGAATAGGTCCAAATTGCTCTCCAGTGTGGTTGGATCTGTTCACATCTCCACAAACAATTTGGCATGAACTTTTAGTAAATGGCTCTCGTGAACTAGTACGTATTGGCCCTATCTATGGTTTGGTCCCTCTGCGTTAACAGGGATTGTGTTCATGTGACACTGAAATCTATCCAGGGTTGGACACCTGCAGAAATGACTTGTCAAAGGTAACAGTAGGTGATCTCTGGCAAGCCCTAATCATGTTTCATTTCAGCTAGCACTTCTTATTAAGTACTGAGTTTTTGCACAGTTCTTTGCCGGATACCATCAATAATAGCTCAGTAGGGAAGGAGAGCCTCATTTAGGAGAGAAGTAGGGAAGAAGCCTGAGATAATGTCAATACAAGCAAGTATACTTGAGTATTTCTATTGAGGGAAGGAATCTAGAGTAAGAGAAAGATCACTTGTCCATAGTTTGTCTTGCATCTGCCCACCTATGGGCCATCTTTCAGAGTGGGGAGAAATTGAACCCAGTTCTGATGAGTGAGAACCATGGCTTTGAGGATGAATATGTTGGTCACATCATCACTACCACCGAAATCATTTTCAGACACATTCTATGACTTGCCTCCCATCACTTTCTACAAAACACAAATGTCACAAAAGTTGCCATCTTCCCCAACCAAGTAAATGGAATTGTACAAAACAACACCAGAAAGGGCAGTATGGAAATCCTGGGTGACCACAAGCAAACCTCAACAAAGTCCTCACCAGCTGTCTGCTTTTCCACATTGGAGAAGGCTCTTCTAGTGACTAGGCTAGTTTAAGAAAGGGATATCTGAACTGAAAGGAACATAGAATTGGCTTCCATCGCTGTTAGAGTGAAATTTCTGATGCTTATACCTGATATTCAGTCTCCCCTGAGCATTTCTCCATGGTTGCTGGCCACATCTCTATGAAGAGCTCCAAAGGTGTGCAAATTACTTGGGACAAGCAATCTTTATGCTAGGATTTCATTTGCTGCCAGCGATGGTCATGCCTCTGTACTTACACTCCAAGTAAACTGATTTACAAATCTAATATTGGCTAGATCATTACCAGATCT
This sequence comes from Myrmecobius fasciatus, assembly GCA_023553655.1. Lineage (NCBI taxonomy): Eukaryota > Metazoa > Chordata > Mammalia > Dasyuromorphia > Myrmecobiidae > Myrmecobius > Myrmecobius fasciatus. Next base: position 90,032 of record JAJPUD010006631.1, on the reverse strand, counting down.
TAATCCAGATTAAGCTGCTTTCACCATCTTTAGTTTATTAGCTCTCTGTTGAATGCTGGATTTTATGATGTTTCTGTGTTTCATTGTTCTACTTAAAAAAAATTCAGAGGTTTTTAAGAATTGCCAGTATTTTAAGGAAATAAGCAAAAATGGAAGCTCTTCAAGTAGACTCTTCAGTGTTCCTCTAGACATATTGTAGCTTCTCGTGGTGTGAGGACAGCAAGCATTTCAAGAATCATTCAGGACCACCACAGAACCGTCTTAGGCCCATAAAAATGGGAAAGTGAAATTAAGGTGGTATCAAGAGCTGAAAGACTCTTGGTGGAAAACAGCTCACTTAATCCTCTGAAAACATGCAGAAACCTGCACAAAGACCTGACTTCTGGAAGGTTGGAAGAAGAGCCGTTAATGATGGGTATGAGGAAGAAACGCCTGCCTTGCTTGGGACAATACAAAGACTTGCTTCTTTAAGATTTGCAAAATGTAAATTTGACTAACGAAATTCTCTTTTTCATTCTGGGTTACGTCAAAGACATTGTTAGAAGTCTTGGTGAGACCGGAACATCTGGGCATCATCCTTAGACTATAAAAGACTCACCATCTAAAAAGTTGGGGGGATTTACTAAAAGTTTTGGTGAGTCTGAGGGTCTTGTCCTTAAGGATCAGGGAAGGAATGATGCCATCTCATGAAAATATTGCTGTGGTTAGAAGCTGAATTGTTTTTGAATTACAGGAACTTCCTAGTGGGGAGAGAGTGCTGCAACACAGCCTTGCATCATGCAACAATAAATTGAATAATTGATCCAAGCTGTAGAAATAAATGTGCTGGAGTGGCCTGGGGACTTAACTGATTTAAATCTTTTTGGAAAAACTGTGAGCTCTAAGAGCAGTGAGGTGGTGCTACAGTGGATAGAATGCCAGGTTTGGAGTCAGCAATATCCGAATTCAAATTTGGACTCGGATACTTGCTAGCTGGGTGACTCCGGGTGACCTACCTGTTTTTTTCAGTTTGCTTATCTGTAAAGTGAGCTGGAAAAGGAAAAGGCAAACCACTCTTGTATGTTTGCCAAAATGGTGTCATGGAGGATCACCTGTGACTGGAAAGATTGAACAACAAATGGGCTCTAATCAAAACTAAACTTGGAAAAATGGACCGTTCATCAAAGGTATACTTAACATCCAACATGATCAAAGTATGATTTCATGAGGAAAAATCAAAGACGTCCAAATTTTGTGAAAGAGATTGTAGAAAAAAGGCATACTGCAGATGAAACACCGACCCACATATGTAATTGGTACGGATTATTATGTGTCATTAAATTGTCACAAGTTAACTTTGTCCTGATTAATTTGCACACCACTGTAAGTCTTGATCTGATTTCTGGAACAAAGTTAGATCCCATGAAATTCGGATATGGTCTCTCATTTATTCTTTGCAAGGCTGAAGGCAGGTGAAAATGTTGATGATGATGTGATCCAGATTGCTGGAAGCCGCTGACTTGGGAATGATTTTTCCAGGTACATGTTGGAGTCATACAGTTACTCCTTTCCTCCATCTAATTAGCATGTGCTGAAATGCCAGCCATCTGATTTCTTATGTTTTAGTTAGTCTCAGGCAATGTACAGACACAACCTGAGCAAGCTTTCATCTTTCAGCTGCTATTTTGATGAATAGGAACTCTCTGTATAACGAGCCTTTCGAAGCTCCTGTGAGTGTGAAGGTGAGTAGCTGTTTTTTTTATTCCTAGCACTGACCAAACAAGGAGAAATTGGATTAAATTTCAATAGGGGGTGATTTAGCCTAGACTCTTGGGGTTGTGAAGAATTTCTGATGGTATCCTTTGTAAGGCACTGAAATCCAGCCAGCATCTGTTATGAGGTAACTGAGGGATGGTTCTCCCTGGCAGTGGTCATTCATTACAGGCTGCCTGGGAGGTGAACTCTGTGTCTCTGAGCTGCCCTGAGAGCCCACTAGCCTATGTTGTCTAGAATATCCAAGGTGTTACTAAAGTCAGTTTCGCTACCATCGCTCACTCGTGTGATCACAATGTGCCATTGTTCTGTTGAATGTCTCACAGGAGGGTTGCTCAGCTGATGTTTGAAAGTGAATTGGCCATGGAGATTTCCTATGGTTCCTATGTGTCAAGGGACATTAGGAACTTGCTTGTTTTTTTTTTTTTACTTTTATGGTTCAGCTCTACTCCTGGGGTAACAGGAGTGCTGTCACAAGCTTCCTGTACAGTTCTGAGCCTTGTTTACAGGGGTAGCTTTGCCTGCTCTGTTCAGGAAACAGCCCCGTTTCCCAGAATTTGCCTTCTAAGCTGGGCCTAGAGGTTGTCCCACTGGTGTGCTCCTCTATTGAACCTGGACTGAGGGTCTTAGCTGTTCATTTGCTGTGATTAAGACCCTTTCACTGACTTTCCCAGACTCCTGAGCTGGGCTGAATACTCTTTTTACCCTAGTGAGGCTGACCTTTCTTGAAGTTTTTTCAGTCTGTCTTGAGCTGGAGAGTGGATTCATTCTATCAGAATCTATTCAGAGGCTTGGTTTCATGCAGTTTTTGAGGGATACCAGGAGAGCTCGAGCAGCTTCCAGGCTTCACTCTGCCATCTTGGCTTTGCTCCTGGAAGTGAACTTGCATGTTTCTGAGTACATAGAGCCAAGGGTAGAGGATGTTGGTTACTTCCTTATAGAAAATAATGCAGATTGAACTTTCTGGTAGATTAAGAATTGTTTCAGAGGGATGCAACTCTTAGTTTCCTTCATTTTTAGTGAATCTTTCTATGAGCCATATTGCTCATCCACCAAGTTTCAGGCCCACCATTCTCTCATCCAAGCCCTGTTTTTCCCAACCAAAATAGAGAAGAGTAAGACAGCAGATAAAGAGAAGGAGGATGAAACTGTTGCTAGGGTGCAGCCCTCCCCACATACCCTACAGGATTTACCCTGTTTTCCTAGGTTCGAGTTTGGAAGCTTTGTGCCATAAACATGGAAGGGCAATGTGAGCCTGGAAGTCTAATCAGAATAAATAAATCTCTTGAAGGAATCCCTAGGAATGGAAAAGCACTGAAAGGTATTTTCTGGACCCCCTCAGGAGAGCCAGAGAGTTCACATGGAACAAAGAACTGGCTTCTAAATCTGAGTGGTTGAGTATGAATTTTGTTTCTGTGGTATGGTGGAATTTAGAGATTTAGATTTTTAGATTTAAATTCAGTTATTTATTCAGATATTTAGAGCCGGAAAGAGTCCACTGGAATCATCTTATTAGATTTCTGTGTTTTTAGAGTAGGAAATTAATGCCTAGAGAGTTTCAGTGATTTTCTCAGGATCACACAAATGGGATGGAACTACAGGGCCAGCATGGGAAGCCAAATCTTCTTCCTCTCAATGTAGTGTACTTTTCCTTGTACCATATTGCCACTGAGGCTCAGAAGATGAGGAAGATTCAGTACATGATCTTTAAGTTCCCTTCTAGCTCTAGAGCTGAGATCCATCCAGCAGAACATGCCGCCCTTCTAGTAGATGCCCAGTGCTAGCCTGAGGCAACAAGCTGGGGGGATTCTATTCTGGGAAAATCTTAGTTTCTCAAGAGTTTTCCTTTCCTATGGTAGAGTGTGCTTTTAGGTAGTTTCAACAGAGCTTCAATGTATTATTTAAGTGAGTAAACAAGAATGTTTCATGAGGATCATTGATCAAAGCTTACTGTATCCTCCATACCGATTCAAATTTTATCAATATGATTTTCATGTATTTGACTTGAATTTGAAAAACCTACTAAAGTCAAATTTTTAATATTAATTTTTTTCCTGAGCCAATTTGAAACAGAATTACTTCATGAAGATGGACTTCAAAGATAGCTCTCTTCTCTCTTTCTCTCTCTGCAAATACTAACATTATTAGGACACAGGACCCTTGGGTTTGCATTACTTTTTTATATCAAATGTCCATTGGCATCTTTGCCGATGTATAAATATTTCATATATAATATGAGTTTTTCTTTGGAAAATTCATAGTAAAATCATCCACAGAAGAAAACCTGGGAAAACTTTTTATCAACTACCTTTTTAATCATTTTATTCTTCTTCAAGTCACTTCCTGAAAGAAAGAGACCCCCAGATCTTTCTAAATAATCATTTTAAAACAGTAATCTTCTAGGCCTTTAAAGAATACAATCCTTTTTATAAACACAGAATATGTGAGACACACTGGGTGCAAACAATCACCAATTATAAAAAACTACATGTGGTCATCAGATTCCAACTTCTAACAAGAACCTTGTGAATTTGTCAGTTAACTTCCCCCCCCCAGATATTTTAAATGATGAAGACAGACTCACTTTTAATTTTCTGAATGCCCATTAGCTATCTTGTTTAAATCCAGAGTACTTCTCTAAAGGATTTAAGTGTCCACTTCCTGAGAACTTCTTCCTTAAAGGGATAACTGATTGCCACTATCACCTTGGTTGTCACTTACTCTCACATAAACAAGGACCCTGAAGGACATGGGAGTTCTGAAGAGTAGACTGGGTGTTTGGAGTACAGCAGAAGGGAAAAAAAAGTATAGGGCATAGAACCAAAGCAGGCAATGGTGGGAGACAGGATCAGAAAGGACAGAATGAGAGAGGAGGAATTGGTGATATTGAAGACCAAGATGAAGTAGGCTACCAAAGGTGTTCAGTATTTAATCACTCCTTCCATTACAGAAGCATGTCAGTATATATAGAAAAATATTAGGATCTAGAAAAAATAGTAGCAAAGTTCATTTGGAAGAACAAAATGTCAAGAATCTCAAGGGAATTAATGAAAAAAAAAGGCCGATGAGGGTGGCCTTGCTGTACCAGATCTAAAACTATATTATAAAGTAGCGGTCATCAAAACCATTTGGTACTGGCTAAGAAATAGAGTAGTCGATCAGTGGCATAGGATAGGAACGCAGGACAAAATAGGCAATAACTATAGCAATTTAGTGTTTGATAAACC
>JAJPUD010006631.1:27947-84653 GCA_023553655.1 Myrmecobius fasciatus | reverse complement strand
TCAAAACATCTCATCCTTTTCATTAGGGATTTGAAAAGGAAAAAAAATCAACCCCCCAGCCCAACAAAAGGAGAGCTGAAGACCATTGGTTTTCTAAAGCGAATTCTTCCCCAAGTGGTTTTATTGTTGTCTTCTTTGCTAACGCGGAAGCTGACCTCTGCTGAGAAGGGCAATCATTCATCTTGCTCATGGCTTTGTGTCTTTGCTTTGGGGCTGTCCCCAGCTTTTCTCCTTAAGCAGGCAGAGCAGTTTAATACCTGTGGTTTTTCAATGATAACTTTGCTAAGTGCCTGAGTCAAATGGAGAGAGGAAAAAAGGAAAAAAGGCCTGGTCTCCCCAAAGAAGGGGGAAACTGCATAGTTGTATTCATTTCCTCTTATATTTCTGAAATGTGGGAGCCAGAGGACCCTATTTTTGGCCTCCCACGTACCTGTGGCAGGAGCTCAGTAAGCAGGTGCATTGTTCTAGGGCAGTCAATTACTTGGTCCTGTTCCTTCTCTGTCCGTTTTCTCAAGTGGCCTGGGTGAATCTGGCCTCCTGACCTTGGGACAATAACAAATGGCATTTATTTGGCCCACTATCTTCTTCCAGGGTGCCGTAAAAATAAGCTGGAATTACTTGAAGGTAGGTATTTCAGTTGGCCATGGCTCTACAATTTTATTAAAGTAAATAGCACTGATGAAAAAAAATATTTGTATAGACTTAAGTGGGAATATTTTGTCAATTAGTAAAGAAAGGTAATCAATGGGATATGAGAATATGGGTCCCTGCCCGAATCAAGCAACTTATATAGAAGCCTTAATAAAGATAGCGGACAATAGGCTACAGAGAGGTGACTTGGCGTAGCATGGGGGAAAAACCAGCCAAAGTGGATTTGGAGTCAGAAAATCTGGCCTCAAGTCTCATGATTCTTCTGCCAGTTAATATTTGACTTAACATCCATAAGTCTCAGTTATCTCATCTGTAAAAAGGGTATGCTACCTACATTAGCTTCTGTCTGTGGCTGGTGTGAGTATTGGATGAAATGATACACAGGGTGATTTGTAAGCATACAGTGTCATTGCAGTCATCCGAGGTGGATTTCCAGGCAGAAAATAGAAATTAATGGTCGTAGTTCAATACCTAGAATAATAGGAGCAGCTGTTTATTTAGCTCTTGAAAGTGTGCCCAAGGCCTTCTATCATTATCTGATTTGTACCTTATAACAGCCTTATGAGAAAGGGACTCATTTTGCAGATGACACAACTGAGGCTTAAAGGTGAGTTGGTCATGGTTGACCAAAGTAAGAGCCAGAGATGTAGTTTGAAGCCAAGTCTTCTTGACTCCAAATCAGATATGCTGGCCTTCTACCATGCTGCCTCTCTAGAAAAAGACAAGGAAATAAGTAAGGATTGTGCTATTGAACTAATATATTGATTTCATGCATTCTGTGATTACAGCCCTTTTTTTCCCCAAGACCAAAATAGTGAAGAAATATTATGCAAAGTAGAAGAATAATCTTTTTAAACAATTATTAAAGCTTTTATTTTCAAAACATGCACATAGATAATTTTCTGACATTTACCCTAGCAAAACCTTGTGTTATAAATTTTTCTCCCCCTTCCCCCTCACCCCTTTCCCTAGGTGACAAGTAATCCAATATATGTTAAACATGTGTAATTCTTCTGTATATATTTCCACAATTATTGTTGCTGCACAAGAAGAATCAAATCAAAAGGGAAAAAATGATGAAGAAAACAAAGTGCAAACACCAAAAAAAAGAGTGAGAATGCTATGTTGTGGTCCACACTGAGTTTCCCTCTCTCTAGCACAAGATCATTGGAACTGGCCTGAATCATCTCATTGTTGAAAAGAGCCATGGCCATCAGAATTGATCATCCTGTAATATTGCTGTTGCTGTGTATGATGATCTCCCGCTTCTGCTCATTTCACTCAGCATCAGTTCATGCAAGTCTCTCCAGGCCTCTCTGAAATCATCCTGCTGGTCGTTTCTTACAGAACAATAATATTCCATAACATTCATATACCATAATTTATTCAGCCACTCTCCAATTGATGGGCATCCCTTCAGCTTCCAGTTTCTAGCCACTACAAAAAGAGCTGCCACAAACATTCTTGCACATGTGGGGCCCTTTCCCTCCTTTAAGATCTCTTTGGGATACAAGTCCAGTAGAAACACTGCTGGGTCAAAGGGTATGCAGACAGTTTGATAACTTTTTGAGCATAGTTCCAAATTGCTCTTCAAAATGGTTGGATCAGTTCACAATTCCACCAACGGTGTATCAGTGTCCTAGTTTTCCCACATCCCCTCCAACATTTATTATTCTCTTTTTCTGTCATCTTAGCCAATCTGAGAGGTGTGTACTGGTGCCTGAGAGTTGTCTTAATTTGCATTTCTCTGATCCATAGTGATTTTTTCATATAACTAGAAATGGTTTCAATTCTTCATCTAAAAATTGTCTGTTCATATCCTTTGAGCATTTATCAATTGGAGAATGACTTGAACTCTTATAAATTTGAGTCAATTCTTTATATATTTTAGAAATGAGGCCTTTATCAGAACCTTTGAATATAAAATCTTTTCCCTCAGTTTATTGCTTCCCTTCTAATCTTGTCTGTATTGGTTTTGTTTGTAAAAACAAAACAAAACAAAACCCCTTTTAACTTAATATAATCAAAATTATCCATTCTTTTTCAATAATGTATTCCAATTCTTTTTTGGCCACAGATTCCTTCCTTCTCTAGCAGAATAATCTTAACAGAAGTCTCTAGCTTCCTTGTTTGTATCCTTATTGGAACATTATGTATGTTTGGATAGTTCAGTTCTATTGAACTTAATTTGATCCAATTTCACCTGCATACATTAAGTGCCTACTTATATAGAAGGTCATAATCGAAAAATGACAATCCCACAATTCTTGCCCTCAAGGAGCTGCTGTGCCCCCACATAGATGAGTTGAGCGTAGATGATAAGGCAGGGAAAAGAAAAGATCTAGTGTGCGTACTCTAAGACGGTTTGGGCAGGGAGAGGCAGTTACTAGATGTTCTCTTAGATGTTGCTGTAATTGGAAAGGAATAGAGAAAAGGAGATAGAGAAGGCATATCCTAGAATGATGATCTCAAATAAGAAGTAGTCTCGCTAGGCAGACTTAGTCATATTGAATTTTAGTACTTCAAGCCTGGTTTTCTGTTTTTCTACCAAGCACTCTAACTTGCTTCAGAATCTTGTATTACCTGTAATTTCTCAAAAGTTAATCTCTTTTATGGTACCTTAACTTTTTTTTTCTTACCCCCTGTTCCTCCTTCTGTTTTTTTCCTCCTATTTTTCTTTTTTTTCCCTTCATCTCTTTTTCCATTTCTTCTTTCTCCTTCCATTTTTCTTCTTCCCATTTTTCTTCCTCCATCTTTTTCCTCCTCTAACTCTTCTTCCTCTTTATTTCCCCTTCTTCCTCCATATTTTCTTCCTTCTCCTCCTCTTCTTTCTTTAACTTTTCCTCTTATTCTTTTTCCTTTAATAGTCATGCTTCCTTCACGATGAGTTCTTTTTGCTTATATTCTGCCTTCTCGTATTTGGGTCTTTCATCTTGACTCCTACTTCTCCTTCCATACTCTTTTCCTGACCTTCACTTTATTCTCCTGCTCTAGTCCTGTTCTTCAGCTCCAGCTCTTTTCCCATGTTCTAGTATTCTCTCCTTCAGTTCCAGTTCTACTTGTATGGCAGGAATTTTCTCCTTCAGCCCAAATTAGTTTCCTGTTTCAGTGTCATCCTTCATTTCATGATCTTCTTCATTAATTTGCCTCTCTTTTAACTATAATTTATGATAACTGTAATTATCATCAACCCCCCAAACCCCCAGATATGAAACCTAATACTTTTTTGTGTCTTTGCAGCTTCCCCTCATCTAGCTCCTGATTCTTTCCTCTGGGCCCAAACAGAATAAAGTTAATCTGCCTTGTAATTGGAAGATCTCCAGAGAGTTGAACACCCCTTTTTTGTCCCTTCATCTCATCGCTTCCGTAGTATAGCATTAGCCTGCCTAATTCCTTCAGCCGGGCCTCATGCCACAGAGATTCTAGGGAATGTGCCATCTTGATTGTCCCTGTTTAGATATTGGCCAGTTTAACAATGTTGTTATTGCGGTGCCTAGGGCTGAATGTGATGTTCCGGATGACATTGGACAAGGGCAGAGTAGAAAGGGACTTAATCGCGAGTGAGATGCAGGTGCCATTAGCTTGTGTGGCTATGACATGACTTGGCAGGCTCCTAGTGACCTTGCCTCCCCTAAAAGCTTGAGATCCCTTTGAGAACAACTATCAAATAATCTTAGCGCCTCACTCATTCTGTACTGGTGAAGTTGAATTTTTGTTGAATTTCATGAAGAAGATAGAGCTTCCCTGGGCCACAATTTACTTAGCTGTTAAATGATAGTAGAGGTTGTGTTGAGTGCCCTGTGAGGCCTTTCTATTTCTACGTGTACAATCATATGGAATTTAAAAAGTGGCCCTTTAGTAATTTAGTACGATGTAGAAAGTAAGAGGTCATCGTACTTGCATCTTAAATTGGTTCCAGAATCTCCTGAATGTGTATACTCTACACCAACAGCTTTCTCACTCTTTTTTTTGTGCGGTCTTTGTGGCTCAGCTCAACTCTCCGGAGACCCTGAGGATTTCCTTAATTCCTGCCCCTTGGTTGTTGGTGCTCTCTCCCTCGTCAGATTTTTATTTTGTCACATCTTGGTCTTGCATCTTTCATTCCTCACTATGTTTTTGCCCAGAACCCATAATTTATTTCGGTTTTTTGCTATTTCAGTTTTTCCATAATGAAACAAATAGCTTTTGGGGCATTTGCAAGATTTTACTTGTTATTGACCTCCTTGGGTCGTCAGCTCTGGAATAGAGTTTGCTAATCAAAATGTACAAAGTTGATGTACTAAATATTTTCATTTATATAGTTTACCACCCTTGACAGCACCACTTGCGCCCTCTCCCCCCAAGATGGAAACTCTGTGAGGGCAAGTCCTATCAACTTGATTCCTGTTGTAGTTAGCACATGCCTTCCCATTCGGTTGCATTCTGATCTGTATGCTCCAATAATTTTCCATGAAGGGTCCAATTCACTTGTCCAGTTTACTACATGCCTTCTGCTGGCTCTTGAAACACCTTAGAGGTACCAGTGTAACATCGTTCTCTACCATGCTCTGAAGATGAGTATGTCCTTTGAAACAGTGTTTGTTTGGTGCGGTAGCACTACTCTACTTGGCGAGGAGATGACTGGTTTTCCGGCTCAGGACATTTCTAGACGCCTTTGATGTCCTCCTTGTGGCAACTACTTTATGTCATTGGAAGTACTCTGAGAAGAGGTGCCAATTAGAGTTACTAGCTTTGCTGTTGCTCATTTGCCATTTTCCACAGTCAACTGATTTCAGGAAGAGTCAGATATGGCGTGATCATAAGCAATGTTGGCTTTGTTCTTCAGATTTTGTGTCGAGTTTGGCTTTGGCTCCAACTAGCCTTGGCTGACTGGGTACATGTTAGAGCTCGTGTTCTGTTGAGATTGTCTTTGAGAACCCAGGTTCACTTTTGTGTTGTGGTGAGGCACCCAAATAGGCCACCTCATTTTATAATCAGAAATGTGGTTAGAGTTAGGGTGTGTACACTGGCTACTTTTGGTGAAGAGTTAGTTACTCTGACTCCTGAGTAGAATGAATACCTTTACTTCTGGGTAAGGGACCAGCTTTGCTTGTTCTTGATGCCCTCCCGGTGATGTAGAACAGGAGATGCAGCCAAGTAGCTCCAAATCCATGCTGGCCAAAATATAGCCGTGTTATACTGACCCATATTTGTGTTTGGTTGTAGTCACCTGTAATACAGTGAAAGCTCCAGCGGACTCTTGCTTCATATAACAAAGAAAAGAGGATTGTGTTTCAGCAGTAGCTTTTTTTCCTATATTCTGGCACTTTTTTAAAAGAAAAAACTCATTTTCAACATTCTATCTCCCAGCCATGACAGTTTACTGGGGTGGGTGTGGAAGAACATTGTTATGGAGGGGGATTTAGTGGCTGGAGTTATAAAGGACACAGGACAGAGGGTAGAAGAGCACCGTGTAGACTATGTTGCAAATTCTGTTGAAGCAAAACTATAATCTGTTTGCTATAATTAAATACCTGCTTGGGCTTTCTTTTTTTTAAATAAATGCATATTCATCTATTTTGGGAGAAAATGTAAGTCAGATGTACTTCTCATTTTGGATTTTGAGTGAGAAAATGTAGTAGATGGCCTCATTTCCAATAAGTCTACTGTTTAAAACTTTCCAGGCTTACAAATGATTTGATTGTAAAAGACAAGTTGATTAGCATTTCCCTCAACAGAAAATTGAAAAATAAGGAAAATATGTTTTTTTTTCCATTTCCATTTGCCTGCAAAAAATTTGAGATGCTATGTGTGTGTACACACACACACACACACACACACACACACACACACACATATCTGAGCAACTCTTATAATTGTCTAGGTATGTTTTTCTGTGTGTGTGTGTGTTTTATATAATGATCTGTGGATGTTCTAAATTTGTTCATTGTATGGGGTAAAAAGAGTCTGAAGAAATAAGTCTTTTCACTCTTAGTTTACTGACATTCAATTGATAAAATCCACACCAAACATATGTATGTTTTCTTTCTTTTTTTTGCTAGTTTGCTATTTTAAAAAATGATGCTCTTTCTACAAAGAATAATGTGATCTTTTGCTCTGAGTTTCTTAAGCTTTCTTCTAGCCTTGCTACTGTTAGAGCCTGTGTGTGTGTGTGGGAGGGGGAGGCACGGAAATGGTGAGCTGTGGTGGAGATTGCTTCCAGTGTAAGTTAATCTTGTTGCAATGATGCTGAAAAGCAGAATATCTCATTACTGTTCGGAAATGGGGGGGGGGGTCCAGAATACAAAGCTCTGCTGTGTTTAGTACTGGTTAGAAAAAAGAAAAAAGTAAGACATTGGACTTGATGGAGCAAAATGCAGGCTTCTGCAAGCTTCACCTAAAGGGTATCTTCCATGCATGTGTGAAAATCATATGAGAAAAGGAAGCATTGATTAGAACGAGTTTAATTAAGAGCAGGTCAGGACATACTAACCACGTGGCTTTTTTTTTTTTAATAGCGTTACTGAACTGCTAGGTTGGGAGAATATAGAGAATGCAACTTACTTAGATATTAGCTAAGTATTTGGTAAAAATCTTTAAGTTTCCTATATTTGTAACTCTCTGACTGGTGGCAAAGAGAAATCATTGATGGTTTCTTGTAACCCCCAAAGAAAGTTTCAAGTAGAGGCCTGAGGGACTTGTATTTTGACCCTGTGCAGTCTAACATTTTTATCAATGGTTTGGGTAAGAGAGTAGATGGTGTGCTTTGGGGGGAGAGGGGAAATACATGTAGCATGCCTGTGTGTGTGTGTGTGTGTGTGTGTGTGTGTGTGTGTGAGAGAGAGAGAGAGAGAGAGAGAGAGATTCTCTGCATCCAACCTCACCCCCAATCCTTTGTGAGGCAGCTTGGGGGAATAGAGGGTTGGACTTCAAACTCTGGAAAGCCTGGTTAGCCTAGTCTCAAAATATACCCCAGACTGACAGTCTGTAGGGTTCTTGTCAAGTCATTTAACCCGTCTGGGCTTTACTTCCTTTTTCTGCAAAATAGGAGATTTGGACTTAATGGCTTTCAAGATCTCGCATGATCTGTGATCTTGTGAACATTTCTTGTAACAAAGAAGATTCAAAACCACTTGAAATAGTGATTTTCTAATGGTGTGTACAATTTTCTGTCCCTTATCTCAGCTGTGAGAGGAATAATGTGCTTCCTTATGAGTTCTTTCGAATTTGCATTAGTTGTTCACTCAATGTTTGACTCCATTTTTATCATCTTTTAACTTATTTTGTTAGTGATTTCATTTATTACCCCACTTATTTTTGTCTGCTTCAATTGAAATGAATTTTCCTCTCTTTCTTTAAATTCCTCATGTTTGTCATCTCTTATTAGACAATAATATTTTTTGGCCCCACTTCCCATTCCATTGGTAGTCACTTCATTTCGAGTTCTTGGCTACCAGAGAGAGGGCATACATATATCTTCTGATATATGTATGTGTGCTTATTCACACCTAGCCATATCTATTTCTCTCTTTGCTTTTTAGGGCTATATGACCTAAGTCAAAGACTATGCCTATTTATTCCCTTTTTGTACATAAATGGAAATTGTTACAAAATGCTAACCATTTTACAACTCCACCAAGTTTCCCCACAGTTCCTCTAAAATTCCCAATTCCCAATTGTCTTTGCCATTAATTTATATCATGTTTTCTGAAATCTTGAATTTGTTTTAGTTTTAATTCCTCTTAAATTGTGAAAAATTTCCTCTCCTTTGACCACATAGAAATTGACTCTTGGTGTCAAATATTTGAGTCAATTCCTTGTACATTTTGGTTATTAGATTTTCTTATGCAAATATTTTCACACTTTTTTTGTTTCTCTTCCAGCTTTATCTTCATTGACTTCATTTGTGGAAAAGCTTTAAAAACATATGCAGTCAGAAAGGTTTTGTTTTTGTTTTGTTTTGTTTTTGTTTTTGTTTTTTACTGTTTTATGGTCTCTTCTACTCATTGTTTTAGTTAGACTTTTCCACCTAGGCAAGATGTGAAAAATACCTCCTAATTTGAATGTGGTGTAACTTGTTATCCTTAGGATGTGTTTCCATTTTGAGGTTTCTCTAATATATGGTATAAAGATGCTAGTGTGTATCTAATTTCTACTCAACTGGCTATTAATAGCAAATGACGTATGAAAGGGGGATATATATTTGCTAAACATACTTACTGCTATCATGGAAGATATTCTGCCCAGAGTTCAAATGGAAGAGGGATTTGGCCTTGATTTTACCTTAAACCAAAACTTCATGAAGACTGTTACATTAGCTCCACAAGGGAACTTACTCTGCCACCATTCATTCCTTCCCTGCGCACATCTAGCCTCCTCACAACTGTCCAAATAATCTTGTTAAAGCACCAATTTAACTATGTGGTTTTCCTGTTTCAGAACTAAGAAGGCATCCTTGTTGCTTTTAGGATAAACTGTTTTTCCAACTTCTTGGAATTTAACGAACAGTACCAAAAATGAAAACATTTTCACATTTCTAAGGCCGAGTGTCCTTGTGGTATGGTGTTGAGACGTCTGGCCCCAGAGCCAGCCACTGCCACACACAGGTTGCATGACTCTGGGCAGATCACTTCATCTCCCTGTGCTGTTGAGTGAAAAACCAATTTTGTTTCACAGAACTCTCTTAAGCAACTTCCCGAATTTCAGCAGGAAAAGAATGTCTTGTAAGCAAACAAGAGGAAGCAATTTACATACTAAAAATTCAGATTTAACGGGACTATTCATCAGTGACAAGAAGTGAAACAAAAGGCCCCATTGTGGAAATGCAAAAAGCACTTCCTCATCATGGAAACAAGTGGTTCTTTTACCAGATTTCATCCTTGGGTTCATAGGCAGAAGTGGACAGGGCTTTTGCAATCAAAACTTGTGAAATCATAGAAACCTAAGAAATTTAAGAAGGTCTTAAAGCAAGAGGTAAATAAATGCACATTCAAAAAATAAGATGATGATATTTATGGCTTCAGAGTCATTGAGAAAACAAAGATGTGGGAAATCAAGAGTTGTAGGGATTAAAAGAGAGGAGGGAAAGGAAGGGGTAAGGGTCAGAGAAGGCTCTGCATTACTATTTTATGAAATTGGGGCACCACAATTGAGTCATTCCAACACAAGTAGAAAAAGTGTAGGAGACTTCTTTAATCATCCACTTATCCGATCTGGGCAATGAAAGCATGAAGAAGGAAAGGTGGAGGTCTTACTATGTATGTGTGTACTTGAGGGCAATGATTAGAATCGGTAGCATCAAGAAAAAGGTTTTAAACTTACTTTGAGCTATATGCTTTCAGGTGATTTGTGGGGGGAGACAATATGCTCAGAGTTAAGAATGGCCATTTGAATTCAAAAACAGAATCTGATAAGAAAAATACTTAAAAAGTAGGGAAGGAAGTATTTTATTTGATAAAGCAAAATGGGATTCTAAAGCCTTCCCTTCACAGTCACAAGGTATCTCATTTGTGTGTTAAAATCATATGCTGCAATTACTTGATAAAACAACAGAGTTAACTCTGATCAAGGGCCTTCTGATTATGCATATCAAGCAAAGCATAAAACAGGAAGACATATGCTCATCACATGTTTCTGCTGTTATGACAGATGTCCAACCCAGAGTCCAATTTAATAGAAGTTTCTTAGATAGTGAGGTCCTGCAGGTGATGTGGTGCTGCTTTACATCAAACACTGGAACACCCACAAGATATCTGATAATTTAAAAGAATTTACGTTAATTATCCACATAGGAAAAACCTAATAGAGAAAGAATGTTTATTGTCCAGACTATGATATGCTACCAGATGGACAACATATAGGGTTGGTTCATCTGTAAAGACATCTTGAACAAACACTAGAGATGGACATTTAGAAACTTATAAATCTTCGAAATCAGACTTAGACATAAATTAGGATTACATTATGTTTGGGGAAATAATGTAGTCTCTTTACAGGATCAAAGTTTCTTCATGAAAGGCCCATCCTTTTAGTATCACTGGTTTTTCTTAGTATTGTCCCATATTGTAAAAAAAAAAAAAGTTCATTCTTTGAAGAATTAAAGTTTCAGGTCACTGGAAGGGCAATGAAGAGATCTGATGGGCATGACTTGACTATATAATAGTATTCAGTGAATCATTGTACAAATCGGGTCATTGAAATTGTATCAAAAAGGTGTCCAACTGGAAAGGGAGGTGAAAGAGTTGGGTAGTCCGAGGATGTTTGTCTTCCACTCATGTTATGCTGTGTAATGGCAAGAAATCTCAAGGCGGTGCCTCAACACGTTGGATGGATGGAGAGTAGATGTATGGAAGGACTTAAACAAGAGTCTCCCAGGATGATCATGTATCAGTAGGATACAGTCTAATCCATACCATCGGAAAGGATGTTCACATCAGTCAGATCGCTGATTCATTGAGATATGGAACAAAAATACATATTAACACAAATATGGTGTGTGTTGCCCCTTCGTGGAAAGATATTTATTAGTTTGTTTCATTTTACAAGACATTCTCATTCAGACTTTTTGAATGTATAATGCCATCTCCATTTAAGATGTATAATATGATGGGCTCCATTGAAGTTCTTGTGTTCCATGTTATTTTAGGCAGTCACTAAGTGACTACCTATTGAGTATGTTACAGTGGAAACTCCTGGTTAGGTATGGTTAGACTACGTGACCTCTGAGGTCTTTTTCAATTTTGATATTAAGAGTTCTTAAAAATGCTTATAGTACTAGTCTCACTATCTAATAAGAAAGTTTTCTGGGGTTTTTCAAGTAAACCATGGGTAGCCACTTTTTGAGTATAGTATAGAACAAATTCCTGGTCAGGGATGGGTTGGACTAGATGGTCATTGAAGGCACTTCCAATGTGGAAATTTGGTGATTCTGCCTATTTTGGTTCCATTTCTCCCATGGTAAAAAATAGTCCTCTTTCACTTGAGCTATAAACCCTGGGCTTCCATTCAGTTGACCTTGCTTTCTAATGTCAATCCGGAAAGGGAAAGATGATGAACTTAGATGAGGATATTTTAGCTATATTTCTTCGGTTGCTGCTATTCAAATATTTTAATAACTCTAGAATAAATAATTAATTCAGTGCCTGATTCACTTTTGGCAAGAGGAAGATCCAACATAGGGCTTTTGCGTTCTTTTTTAACCACTCATTAGAATCCTTGTCTGATTTTTTTTTTCCATCCACAGTACAAAGCATAAAGTATTGTCCTGGAAGTCAGCAAGCCCCAGGCTCAAGTGCGCTCTAACACATAGTACCTCTTTGACTTCTGAAAAGTCATTTCACCTTGGGATTTCAGATAATTCCCTAGGTTATCTCTATTAAAGTCTTAGCTATGCCAGTGGAAGAAGTTCTCATGCCAGGAATCATGGGAAAGTCTTGGATCCTTCATCAACACAAATATAAATGAGTGAAGGAGAGTTTTAAAGGATTTACTGTGTGCAAAAGATTTTGTTGCCCCTGTGAGGGATATGAATAGAAGAGTCAGGCAGTTTCTGCCCTCAAGGAGCTTACGTTTTAGTGGGGGACAAAACACATAGGGAATGGTTCAGCCTCAAATCAGGTGGAAAACGCTGGAGGTATTTGGGGTGCAGAGGCTAATGTGTTAAGGCATCTTCTTTAACGTCATTCCCAGTGATCAAAGCTTATCTGTTTCTGATGGTGAAACATCTCATAAGGCCAAGGATTCTATTGCCAAAACTTTCTTTTTGGCTCTTCAGCTATTGTTGCTGAGGTGGCGGGGGACATGATCATCAGGTTGCATCTCCATTGGACAGTGGCTATGGTCAGTACCCTGGGAGCAGTATTGATGAGGTTTTTGTAGGAGTAGAAGGGCCACTATCCCTCAGGGCCCTTCGGCTTTCTTGGTGTTCAGTAGCAGGTAGTAGGCTGGTGGTTAAATACTAAGAGAGGATAGTGGGCCTCTTCTCCATAAGTGTTGCTCTACTCTGTGATCATTGGTAGATCTGGGCTAGAACACAGCATGTGTCTGGGGGCAGGAGTGGGGGGTGATAGCAGGCAAAGCCTCTGTAGTTCCCAGGGCTCTTGGTGTTTGATTCAGGACTATCTCTCTTGGTATAAAAGAAGCAAAAGTCCAGAGAGTGGCAGTGGTTTGAACGTCCTGACACGAGCTGCCTCCTCCCTCAGGAACCTTTCCTGCCTTCTTTTGGGAAGGCTTGTTTGCAATTGCTTAGCAGTTTGGGATGGGAGTGGGAGAGAGATGTAGGATCCTGCTCTGTAGGCTTTAAAATATGACTTTGGACACCAGGCCGGGAACAGGGTTGGTGGGAACAGGGAGATGAGTGCCTTGTGTTCTTTGATGCTCCTCGGTGGCCTGTCTCCTCTGTGCTTGGAGACTAGGTTGGGGTTGAGATGGTGATGGTGGGTTGACCCTTTTGGCTCCTGCAGACACCTTCTCTCTGTCAGGGTGCCTAAATTATTTTGTCACAAAGAAGTCCATTCCAAGAATATGAACAGAATGGCAGGGTGTTTTTGTGTTGCTCTGGATGTGAGGGAAACATTTGAAGAGGATAAGAGAATAAACATGGATGCCCTTAGATAACGTCGTCATTCCATGAAGTTGAGTGGTGAACATTCCAGCCTGGCGAATAGTTGCAGGAGTTGATGGGTAAAGGTAACTTGACAACGATTTGGGCACTGGCTTGATGTGCGTTAGGAAGTTTGGGGAAGTCATTTGCTGATCTTGTTCTCTCTTCCACCGGTCTGTTTTCTAACATGATTCCCATTGCCCCCCCCCTTTTACTTGGTCTCTGTTGTCCTGTTGGCCAAAAGAGTGAATTACAAAGATCCCCTTGTCTCCTCCTTTGGGACCCCAGGGGTCAGTTACTATGCCAGGCAAGCACTTAATAATTGTTGATTTATTCTACTCAACAAGTGTTGATGACAAGGCAGAGTCACCAGGAGATTGGAAGTTGGGGCTGAGCAACAAAAGGAGTGGTGTTTTAAGGCTGCAGTCAATATCAAGAGTGTCTAATTGCCTCAGCATGGCAACTCCTTTTGTTGGTGCAAATTCCCATTTAAAATTTAGTTGATCAGTTGTAGGAATTGGTCAGAGTCTCTGTGAGATTTGCTCAGGATTGCACAGCCCAGGAATCCTAAGAGATAGGATTTGAATACAGCTCTTCCTTATTCCAGCTACAACACAATCTCTAGTCTGCCATTTTAGGGATTAGTGTAGAAATTAGGAAGGGCACTGATAAACTGGAGAGTGAGAAGGCAACCTGTATACTTAAAGGTTTTGAGTCTATTCTGAATGAAAAGCAGGTGAAAGAACCAGAAGTGAGTGGAGGGTTTTGAGGGCTGAGCATTTTCATAAGTTTTCTATGAATTGATGAACTGTCTTTTGTGGAAGGGAGGCTAACTTTGTTCTCTTTGGCCCCTGGGAGCCGAGTTAAGAGGAATAAGGGGAAGTAGCAAGGAAACAAACTTGGATTTGTTGTCCTGAAAAGCCTCCCAGTTATTAGGCAAAACACAATGGGTTGATTGGACAAGTATTCTGGCCCTTTCCTTAAAGGGCCTCAAGCAAAGACTCTTTGCCTTTCCCTCAAACCTCCCAGACTTGTGGACTTCCTTGATGGTGGTGGTGATGGTTCTGTCAGCCTTAAGATTACTCCAGTTGACATCCCTCTTGTCATCCTCCAGTTCTCACTTTCCCTCACCCCAGATATCCGCTCCGTTGGGAAATCTGCTCAATCAAATCACCTCCAAATCATCTTTCTGATATATCCTTTGATCTCTGTTCACAGGGCTACCACCCTCATTCATACTGTCCTCTCTTCTTTCCTGGATTATTGCAGTAGCCTCCCAACTGGCCTCCTAGTCTCCTCTGTCTCTGTGTCCCATTGGTTCTAAAGAAGGCTGTCAAAGTTGGCCTCCTAAAGCTCTGGCTATGTCATCGACTGTATCTGCTCAATAAATCCCAGTGGCTTACAGTTGACTCTAAGAGCAGATATTATTCCATTTCCCCCTATTCCTTTGTAGTTTTTCTGTTTATATTCTATATAAACATATCCAAGATTTATGTAAGATATATATTTCAATAGAGTAGAACCTGTATATCATTAATTATTAAGTACATTTACAATACTAGAATATATGCCCTCCAAATTTTTATTGACATTGATGCTATCACAAAGGTTTGGAGACCACTGGTCTACTTCTTGGAGGTGAGAGGGGTGTATTGGAGATTCTTGCTAGTAATTATTAAGTACCCCCTCTGTAGGGCAGCTAGGTGGTGCAGTGGATACAGTGCTGGGCCTGAATTCAGGGAGACAGACTCATCTTGCTGTTTTCATATCTGGCCTCAGACTTAGTGAACAAGTCACTTCATCCTGTTTGCCTCAGTTTCCTCATCTGCAAAATGAACTGGAGAAGAAAATGGTAAACCATTCCAGTGTCTCTGCCAAGAAAACCCCAAATGATTCATGAAGAGTTGGACATGACAGCAACAATAACAACCTACTTTGTGCTAAACCTTGGGGATATAAAGGAGGACAGAAATCTCTGCTCTCAAGAGTGTCCCAGTCTAGTAGAAATAACATGTTGCATTCATGAATGCCTTTTTCAGAAACCTCATTTGTCTTTCTACAACCCTAGGAGGGAGGTGCTCCTATGATTCCCATTTTATTGTCAACAGAGTTTAAGTGACTTGCCTGGAGTCACACAGCTATTGAGTGCTTGAGGCTGGATTTGAACTCAGTCAGGTCTTCTTGACTCCAGACCCAACACTCCATTCATCTCGGCACCTAGTTGCTTCTGATTCCTTCGTGGTTACGCTTTGGACTACTTTTTTATGGAGATCCCATCCAGCTGTAAGCCTGAGAATTCCATTGGTCAGGAAAAGGAGGTTTTTTATGTTGTATATCATTTTGCTTAATGTTGATGAAAACAGACTCACTGTTCCCCCAATTGCCTGGATTTGCTTTGATCCTATTGGCTCATAGCCTCTCTCTAGTAGCAGAGTCCCGGGCAAAGTTAAGCCACAGAATGCATTGCACATGAAGCCCATTCAGTCATGTCTTTCAGAAATTTGGGCAGTCATATTGCCTTTCCACTGCAGGTATTGTGAAGGCCCTAGTCACAAACTACCTAGCATATATTAAGCACCTACTGTGTCCAGGCACAGAGCTCAGTGCTAGGTTGACTTCTGAGAGAGCTCAACCCTGAGAGCTAACCCATGGCTCCCTTAAGGAGAGTGTAGCCTATCTGGAATGGTTCCAGCTTCTCCATGGTCACTCTGCCTGTTCTCTTGGTAAGCCCCAGCGGAAAGGCGCCAGGGCCAGTGTATGGGACTTTGTCAGAGGGCTGGGCTGTGTGAAGAAAGAGCTCCTCCCAAGTGCGGTTCAACATAGAAGGCTCTCGGGCTCTTCACCCACCACCTGATCGGCCTCATCTCTAGACTACTAATGTTAGACATTGTTCCCTTTGATTTCGGTCTCTGATTGCTTATGGTCCTGAGCTCCTTGGCCAAATACTCTCTTCACTTCCCCCAAGATGGTCCAGAAGATCAAATTACACTATTGTGTGTGCAAGAAAGCCCATGTTTTGTCGTCTTGCCGGGAGCACACAAAGCTGGCTGACGGAGCCAGCTAGCTTCCGTTGTTTGTGGCCTTGTCACCAGACCTCCGACCTGATGTTTAGACAGGGGCCGTGCAACTGAGGAGAATTTTAGGGGAAGCCCAGCTGGAGAGGGAGAAGGCTGGCATCTTCAGGAGCTGAACTGGGAAAACCCTGAGGTAATCAGCAGCTAGCTTGTCAGAGCCCAGCTGGAGGTCAAGTATCAGAGGTAGTGTTACTCCCAGCTTCAGATTATTGTGCAGATTTCCCAAATCCTCCCAGCCAGAGAATACCCAAACTTCCTTTATGAACTTTTGCTTTTTTTGCTTATCTTACAAATAAGATAACTGAGGTCAGAGAGGAGAAGGCTACAAGCTAGTAAGCATCAGCTATTTCTGACTCAACCTCAAGTTTCTATCATTTTCTCAGTGACAGAGGCACCATGATGGGAATGAGAAACATTTACACCACGCTTCCTGACCTTGAAGAGCTTGCCATTGCACAGGGGAGATGCATCAGGCAGTGAACAACATGGAGTACTGAGTTTCAGAAGTACGTCTGGATGATGCACACATCCACACAAATCACCACATGTCACAAAAGTCCGAGGTGTGAAGTTGGACCTGATGGACCAACTAGATGGACTCCCCGATTCAGGTACCTAATTGCCTCACCTCTGCATTTGACATTGACACAGTAGGCAGGGCTGGATAACGTCCGCCTTGGGCATGAATTCTGGTGTGACCATTTGATAAAGAGAAGGAGTTATGTTTTAGAACAAAGTTTTCTTAAGTCCTTTGGGGAAAAAGTTGTTCCTGCCTTTGCGGACTCAGTGGAAAATTACTGCCAAAGTCTGTGTCCTCAGCTGCTTTTCTAGTGTTTCAGCTCCCCAGCAAGAGAAGCTCCTTGGGTGTTCATTTGAGATGTTGCACTGGGAAGCGTGGTATGCTCCTAATCATCTTAATGATGTGAGGTGCCGCTTTTCCATTTCTGTCTATTGATGTTTAATGACCTAAATACCCTTTCCCCCCATTATACTTGGCTAGCAGTATTGATTATTATCGTTCAGTTAGATGGTTGTTAAAGGCAAAGCAAGCCTGAGCAACAGCCCACCTGGGGAGTAAGGAGTTGTTTACATGATCAGCATGGACAAGAGCAGACAAGGAAAAAAAAAACCCAGCAACAAAAACTTCAGCCTTTCCAAAGCAGTGGATTTTGCCTTGTGGGGTGATTCTTTCTAAGGCTAATTCTAAGACGGAAAAATAATATATAGAGAAACCCAAAGACCTTTGTTCTCCTTGCCAATCAGTGATAATGATAAAAATGGGCAGCTTGGGTATTTTTCTCCTCCCCAGTTTGCATTAGTTTGCCTTCTCTTTAAGTAGCCAAGAAAACCTTCAGGGCCATGTTGATGGGGAGGGATTTAGCCACATGGCTCTCATTAGCACCAATGGGGGCCAAATATCAAAGTCTCCTTATTAAGTGGATTGATTCCGTTTCCCTTGACCCCAATAGCCTTTAGCCTTGCATTTATGGAAATAGCATTTTACCGCTGTCATGTTTAAGCATCTTTGAATGCTTCGAAAAACAAAATCCCCAGCTGGGAGCTCATTCAAATTACCTACTAAAAATATATGTGTTGTCTGGATGGCAACTCCAGAGTACATCTGTTAATGTACCTTTAGATTATAGGGGAAATTGTCGCCATAGGGTAAAGACATAAGCCTCCTACTGTGAAGATGTAGAAGACGACTTTCTGAAGCCATACTTGTCCTTTGGGGCTTTGATTCCAGTCCCACTTTTTCTTTACGGTCTCCTTTCTCTGGGTGCTCCAGCCTCAAGTGATCGCCCCTTCCTTTGAATTCGTCTGGTTTTTCTTCTCAGTAGTCTTTCTTTGGCACTCAGATTACTTCTGTCTTCATTTTGCTAGTCAGTACTCATTTCCTGCCTGTTGAATGTTTGGGACCAGGTGATCAGGAAGGCCCCTACCATATTGAAACTGGGCCAATGATGGCTTTAACATTTATACGCCACTGATAAGACTTAGTGTTTCAGCATCCAGTTAGCAAGAAGGATTCATCAAAAGAGGAATCTACCAGATGTTGTATCCTGCTTGGCCACACCAGGTAGTTCTCCCTACCTGGGTTTGATAATTTTTTAGAAAAGCAGAAAAGTTAGATTAATGCCTCTTCTTTTCACCACATGGACCAGATGTATTCTCTATTGTAATCTATTGGAATTGTTAAGGAAAATCAATTAATATGGTAACTGCATCCGACTTTTATGTACAACATTGAGTACATGTAGTCCCCTCCCCTCATCTCTTCTTCAGGGTCAAGATTATTCATCGTATTTATTGTTGGTGCTTTTTATGCTGCTCCCCCAAAGGGGCAGTTTTACTACTTGTTGCAAGTGAAAAATTGCAAGCTATGCTTCTGCCCAATGATATTTTCAACTCATCAAGGGCTAGGACCATACCTTCTACCTTTCTAGCCACTTGAGCACCTGACACTGTGTTGTGTGCAAAGTTAGTATTTAGGTACTTTTGTTCGATTCAATTGATTTCAATGGAATTGAGCTTGATGCCAAATTATACCTTCTGGAAGCTTGCTTAGGTTACATGATATCAGCTACTATGGAATACTTATTTCTTATTGACCTTTCATGGTATGTACTTGCCTTAATACAGTTACACCTTAATGAGCTAGAGCCCAAGTGACCAGAATCTTCAATTAAACATAATATATTTTCTCTCTTTGAATTTTAAGAGAAAGAGGCAAGTGGCAATTAAACAAGCTGCTATTTAGGATTTATTTAACTTGCAGGGCTATGTCTTGGCATAAAAATCTATAGATTGACTTGTGTGGTTTATAGATGGGGACTATTACAGTTTTTCTACTATAGATTTTTTGGTTTACAACTTGAAACAAATATTCTTTCTAATTTCCATTGAATAAAAGAAAATAAGCATCTGGCTTTCTTGTGCCAATCTGCTAGACTCAATAAAGGTTAATTTTTCTTTCTTCAGAAAGAGATAATATAGGAAGAGCTCTAATTAGAGCTGGCTGATCTGGCTTTTGTCCTGCAGCATTGAACTTAGTATATCCTGAAAACACTTGATGTTTTTCAGCAACATAGAAACCATCCCAAGGTAGCATCTGGTTAGGAAGAAAAATGAATTCAAGTAAGAAGATAACTGGGTGCCTCCTTCTTTTCCTTGATACCAGCTATATCCCAGTGGAACAATTTGTCTCCTCTCCTTCTAACATGGAATAGAATAAAATCATTTGCTCAAGGTCATAACAAGGTCTTCACTTCTCCTTGCTTACCCCAGACAGTTCACTCATTCAGTATATGAGGTATATATATATATATAATTTACTCTTCATGGATGTGTGCTTTTCTTCCTTCTCCAGTCAGATTTCATGCTTTGTATCTTCTGTGTCTCCTGCAAACCCCCCCCCCCACATATTGAACACAGAGGGGGGGCTTAATAAATACTAACTGATTGATATAGGATCATCACATTTTATCTTGTCCCCTTTCCTCCATGTGTAAGGTATTGTGGGGTTCTGGTACCATCTGCTGTGGTACTTCTGGAAAGAATTTTCCTATGGCTTTCATTGTTTAGCTCAATAGTTCATAGAGGATGTGTAAAGGTGTGGATAACAATTATCGGCTGAGCAGCAATGTAAGGTTTTTCGATCTGTACTAGTTGAGGGATCATTAGTGCTGCTGTTGTTAGCTGTGAGAATGAGAGCAGCCAGTTTGGACTCTGGTCCCTCATTATGACATAGACATGGGTGATTCTGTGTTTTGGAAGGCTTCTCTAGCGGAGGGCTAACTGGGACAGGGTCTATCTTGCAAGAGTCTTCCAGTGAAGCCTTGATAACTAATTGATTGCTTTCTGAAAACCGACCTAGTTCGTTATGGAAAAGCACATCACTAATAGTCTGGCCACACAGGGGTGAAAATTGTTTTTCTCTGGTAAATACAGGAAACAAAGAAGAGTTTTTACAAATACCACTCTCTTCTTTTTCTGCAGTGCTTGTGAAAGAGTGGCAAAGAAGGCAGTGGAACATACAAAGAAACACTATTTTGAAATCATAGTTCTTTGACAATTGCCGAAGAATTGACATTTTCTTGATCACATTAATATTTTGTTTCCTTTAAAATTTTTTTTTTCAAATTCTGAACTTACGAAACCCCAAAGAAGAACATTTGGATCTATATACACCAAAAGAAAATAACTGTGTATAAAACTGGGAATCTTCATCATACCACTTCATCATACAAAAATATACAAACAAAACCAAGTATATGGACTTACATTTCTGATGAAAATATCAGAGCTGAGTAGGAACTTTGAAATACAAACATCAAAGTCAAGAAAAATAGGTAAATTTCCTAAAAAAAATGGGAGGGTTTGTATGATGCTGTGCTGATACTCTAATAGAGGAAGAAGAAACAAGTGTCTCTTTAAAAACTCTTTGTTTTCAAAAGGTTACAGGACAGAACTAAATAAGTAAAAAAAATCTGAGGGTGGATTGGTTTTGTTATCAAGGTTTTAAGAGGAGAAAGAAAAGGGAGGGTAGATGGAAGATAACAGTTTAGAAAGGAAGAAGAAAGTGGAGTGATTTGTGATAATTGGGTTATGTGAGAAGAGCAACATAGAGAAGGGGGAGTGGTCATTATTGGAGCTTAATTTTTATGTGGAATGGACAAAAGAGAGTTAAACACACAGTTTGGTATAGAAACACATCAAACTAAACAGGGAGATGAGCAGAAATTGAAAGTTGAGGGAGGGTAGTTGTTGAGAGGGAGGGTAACATGAGAGAGGGAATAGCTACAGGCAAAGCAAGCTTCCTGATCCTGAATTAAAAGGGGAATAAAG
The DNA here is from genome assembly GCA_023553655.1 of Myrmecobius fasciatus. Classification (NCBI taxonomy): domain Eukaryota; kingdom Metazoa; phylum Chordata; class Mammalia; order Dasyuromorphia; family Myrmecobiidae; genus Myrmecobius; species Myrmecobius fasciatus. The sequence continues at coordinate 63,500 of JAJPUD010006631.1, read as the reverse complement.
GAGATAGCTAGGATCTCTGAGTATTTCCATCAATAGGAAAATCATTGAAAAAGTGTTGTATATGAATATTATGAAATAATATTGTACCATAAGGAATGATAAGATATGATTTGAGTAAATGAAGTTTGAATTGTTGAAGGGTTAAGTGAACAGTGGAAGAACAATTTATGTAAGAGCAACATTGTAAGATTTAAAAATTCTGCCAGTGCAATGACTAACCATGTCTCCAAAGGACATGCTTTTTGGAAGCATGAAAATATGATCTACCTTTTTAGACATGGTTACTTTGGTGGTGGTAGTGGTGTAGTTTTTGCTTGATTACCTTATTTTTTTTTCTTTCTTTATTTGGGAAAGAAGTTGAGGAAGGAATTTTAGTGATGGTCTCCCCTTGCCCTCACTTCAGTGAGGACCATTGGGAATACAAAAATATAAAGTACAGACTAGAACCAAGTTTAGAAGGAAATGTGGATGAGTAGAATTTTGAAAGTAATATGTGGAATTTTATTATATACTTTTTAAAGAGACCAAGCAGTATGAGATGTTGATTTATAGTTTTATGTACAGTCTTCTCAACTGTGCTTTGTCTATGAAAATGATCTTTTTTTGGTACTTAGATTCAGGATAAAATAATTAAAAATTTAAGGAGATAGCAAATTAAGGATTTTCAGGGATGAAAAAGGAAGGAGACCTGAAAGCAGTAGAAAATTGGAAAAGATTGGCAAAAGCCTTTTTTGTCAACTATTTTTTCAGTCAAGAAGAGTAGATCATAGCATCCTACTCCTCAATGTACTTTTTAGGTAGAAAGAGCACTAGGGAACAGAGATGGGAAAACCAGATGGATTGGACTAAGTTGTATATAAAAGAGTTACTTACTAGAAACAGCACAGTTGTGAGGACATTGTTGGACTATTTGGTATTTGAAGGAAGGGAAGATAGGCAATGAAAAAAATTTCAGTCTTTGTTAATACTGATGGAAAGATGACTGAGAGAACATCAGTCTGATTAATTTGCCTACCGTCATTGACCCAAATTTCTTATTGTCTAAGCTAAGCAAGAGCAGTGTTCATATAGGGTAGGAAACAAGTCTGAGTTCCTGATTAAACCATATTATTACCATCTCACCATTTCCTGGTCCCATCATACTTACTGTTAATTGAGATACAGCATTTGATTTGGTAGAATAAAACACTTTTATCAGCTTTTTTAATGGGAAGTTGTCTCTCATTCGTTCGTCAAAGACATTTTGAATTCCTTAAAAGACTTAACAACACAAATAATTCATTTCAGTGACACCCCAACCCCCTCCCCCAGGAATAAGAAACATCTGATGAAGCATAAGACAAGGAGATGTACGCTTGCTTGGCAAAATTAATTTCCACTGTGATGGAGGAGATACATTACAAAATTCAGGGGAAGAAGCGAGTCCTCATATATGGGTGGGTTCTCCAGTTGTTTCTCTGTAGATTGCATTATGTGAATTGCATTAAGCCTCAACATGTTTTAGCGCTTCCTCCTTGATGATAATTAAAGGAGTTTGGTCTGGATATCTATACAGGAAAGAATCTACACAATGGAATAAGGGATGTTATCAAGGAATTGTAGGATAGGATGAGATAATGAACTGGTCACATTGCAAAAATAAGATATGACGAGTGGAAAGCCAGAGTACTCCATTCATGTTGGTCAGTTGTGTCTAAGTTTATATGACTCCATTTGGAGTTTTCTTGGCAAAGATGCTGGTTTGCCATTTCCTTCTCCAGCTCATTTTAGAGATGAGGAAACTGAGGTAAGCAGGGTTAAGTGACTTACTTAAGGTTACATAGCCAATAAGTGTCTGAGACTGTGTTTGAACTCGGGAAGATGAGTCTTCCTGACTCAAAGCCCTGTGCTCTATCCATTGCGCCACTTCAATTCCATTATATCCTTGGGATTTCAGGAGAAATTGAGGAAGGCCTCCAGCAGGTTGGTGGTCCCCCTTCTTCAGTTTGGTGAAGATATAGACAAGAATCCCATAGAATGGGCAAGCGTGGATGGTACGTGATCTTCTTTATGTACAGGAGCATCCACACTAAGACTTCGCTGATCCATTGGGATATCTGAGTAACAGCAACAGTAATACTAGCTGACATTTATTTGTACAGCAGTTTTTGGTTTGCAAAGTGTTTGATATTATTCAATGTGAACCTCACATCGTTCCTGTGGGGTAGACACAGCAGTAGGTATCAGTGTCCATGTTAGCGCCCCCATTTTCCAGAGGAAAATTACCCAAGCTGAAGCATTCAAATGCTTCTTAAGTGCATACTATGTGCCAGGCGTGAGTAGTTGAAGAGATATAAAGAAAACAAAAACCTGTCCTTACCCTCAGGGAATTTACATTCTATTGTGTGGGGAAGCAACATGTGCACAGGTGAGTAAATAGAATTGTGTCCCAAATGATTTCTGAGCAGGTGGTCATGAGAGCATTAGGGACTGAATCAGTAAAGACCTCTGCTGGGAGGCAGCATTATGGGAGCTGCTGCTTTTAGAAGGGACAGGTAGGGGAATTAGGATATGATCTAGAAGGGCTTGGAATGCCCATTGGACTCCTGTATTCTCTCAAAGAGGACAATGGCTATGTAGCCACTGGGGCGGGAATGAAATGAGTACATGTCTAGATTTTGGTACTTCCCATCCATATAGGTCCATAACAAATGTAAGTCTTTTTCTGGCTAGTTGGGATTCTCCTTCCCAGATTTAATTATAGCCTTCCCCCCCTCCTTTTTCTCCCTCCCTTCTTTCTTTTGTCTTTGTATCTCTGCCTCTGTGGTTCTCTACCTCTGTGTCTCTGTCTTTCTCTGTCTCTCTCTGTGTGTGTCACACACACACACGGAGGGGAGAAATGCTGCTATGCATATTAAGATAGAGGGCACAAGGCAGTCACCCTGAATAAGGAACCAGCCATCATTGTGTGCCGGCAGCAGAGTTATAAACAGGAGCCTAACCTACACGAATTTAACCTATGTTGTTGTTTAAATGAAAGAACAAAGAAAGGCTTATGTTGAACACAAATGATTCCTGGGTCAGACTTTGGCATTTGCCCTTAGATGTGATTTGAAGAGAAAATATATATTGTTTTCAGTGGCTTGAAAGAAGAAATGGTCCTTACATGAAATTTGAGGTATATAAATGAATATGAAAAGAACAGAAGAGGAAAATACCCTCACATTAATATAAACTTAGCAATAGTGAAGGCCTAATATTTTCGAAGTACTATCCAGTAGGACATTGTACTAGATGGTCCCCCGAGTTTTGGTACAATCAAAATCCCTTGTAAAATGTTAATATCTCAGTCTCCTCGGCTCACTTGGGTGGCAGGCAGCATCTCTCATTTTGGTATTCATTGTACACATGCAGTTCGGAGACACATTAATCTTTCTTTTGTTAAGTCTCTGCTAGCACATTTCCTGACTCCAAAACTCAATTTGCTTTAATTCCAATCAAGAACCTCATTGTAGGAAAATGATATTTTCTCAATTAAAGAATAAACACCACTGACTAAGACATGCTTAATGTTTGTTTGGTGGGTTTTTGTTTTGTTTTTAGAAAAAAAAAGAAACGTGTAATTTGGCTTTATTCTAGTTTATTTCCCCCCCAAAAAACAATTGGAATATAAAAGAAGATTTCTATTGTCACAGGAGAGTTTAATTCCTTCCCCCTCATCTATTTGTTGAGCTTACTGAGAGGGGAGCCTTGGTTGGAAACTTTCAGCTGTCTGTACCTCTTTATTTGGTGTGAAATGTGGACATAACCATTGATACCTTGTTTAGAAGCCAAAAGATATAAGCTTAAGTTTTGATGATTTGTGCTACCCATAAAAGTCAGTCCCTTGCCTTGAGAAATAATTTTTTTTACCCCTGAAAAAAAAGCTTTTTTATTTACCACATCTGGCTTATAGGAACTCCCTTTATTTAATGACAGACCTAATTTCCTTTTGGTCATTTGGCATAGTTGGTGTTTAAGTATTAAAAAAACCCTATTATTATGACAGTGGCAAAGCTTTAACATTAGTCACCAAGGGAGCTTTAGTGAAATACAAGGGCTGGAGGCAGAGTTGGGTAGCAGGAAAACCTATAAGTCTATTAGTTCATGAAGTTGTTGCCTTCCCCTGACCTCTAGGTCTCAATTCTCTTTGATCTGGCTCTCAGACTCTAGGCCTCTTGCAAGTGTTTTCTCTGCTAGTCATCTCTTGGTAAGAACTCTAAAAACAGGGCCAATTCATGTCGTTGGCTCCCCAAATCTGTGAACTGGATGGAACTTTAAAGACCATGTATTTCAACCTGGATCTAAACAAGAAACTATTGTAGCCCAAGGGGTTCTGCAACCCTTGCTTTGAACACTTGCAGGACTTTGGGAGCAGCTTGAGAAGTTCAGCTAGTTTTATTTCTCTCCAGCCTGAATCTGTGTCTCTGTAACTTCTGAGGATGGATTTTAGTTCTTCTTTCATTTCAGACCAAGCAGATCGAGCCTCTTTCCCATGTCACGTGTGCCCTTGCCATACTAAGTAGCCAGACTGATGTCCGTCAGTGGGCAGTCATCACGGTTATAGTTCAGACCCTTCAGGGCTATCCCATGTTCACATCCATATTCTGAGGTAGAATGGGTGTGTGTGTGTGTGTGTGTGAGACTGTTATCTTTCTTCCCAGGCATGTTGAGGGATATTTGCCTTTCTAAGGCACCATGTCCTTTTGCTCACTGTTAATTATAACTTCTTAGTATTTAAACCATTCAGTTGTTTGTTACCTCTTTCAATCCAATCCAGTCCAACAGGCATTTATTTAGTGCCTCCTATGTTAATGACATTTTGGTTAAGAGCTGGGATCGAAAGATATAAATTTTGAATCATCCTTGCCCTCCCTTTATTGCTCTCCTTTGATCGAGTTTGTTGTTTCCCTTAAAAAAGTGTGTCTGTGTGTGTGTATGTGTATGTGTGTGCTTTGTATTTCAAAATGAAATCAATAAGGCTGTTAGTTATAACTTTTTGGAATGTTGTTAGACATAAAGCTTCTGACCCTTCTAGGCTCAGACCTCAGAGCAGGGAGCATACTAATTAGGACAGAGGAGAGCAGTTCTGGGGCCTTGTTAGTAACATAGGAGGCATGATTATAAAGTATGGAGGTTGATTTACCTTTGTGGCTTTTCAGTCAAATTAGTTCTTTCAGTCATATCCAGTGTGTGCTGGGGAATTAGGTAATCCAGGATTGGGTAATGTCAATATTATCTAGCTGCTCTCTGACGTTAATAAATCTGACTGTCTAAGGACCCAAAACTCTACTATAACTTCAGTGGAAACAATCTGTTCCTAACACTTAGCAACCCAAAGCATCAATACCATCACCAGAGAGACATCCCATAACTAAAGAATTACATTTTAGCATCAGGGAGCACAGAGAAATCAATCCCTTCTCCTAAACTTTAGTCAACTTATCTCTGGGTCCTCTGTGCTTCAGTCGTTGCCCAGACCCTCTGTTGTCACCATTATTGTCCAATCCATTTTTCACATTCACATAAAAGTGAATGTTTTGAATGGGTTGTGCTTCTAGAAAAATAAATATCAATTCTCTGTGATATAGATCATTTTCCAATTATTGGAAGAGTATTCTCTGGAGATGTCAAAGAAAAAAGGGAAACTAGTCCAAGCAGGTCCAGGGTTGCTGGCAAAGTCCTTGATCCTTATCGGTAGTTGATGTCCCTAAATATGGGAACTTGAACTTAAACTTCAGCTTAGAGTTAGGACCATCTTTTCATTTCTCCTCTTATGATAACAGCTCAGTCCTTAGGCACTGACCTAATGGCTCAGTGTTAATTTACAGACTTCATTTCCCCTCAAGCGATAGCCTTTCTTTTGCTTAGCAAACCCATATGGTTCTCTATCAGATCTTTCCTCTATTCTCTATAATGTGGTTAAATGAGCTTTCTAGTGTTTCTTTTATTTCTAAATATCATGTTATTGTGATATCTAAGACCTATTCCACATCTTCCCTTCTGTGATTCATCCATGTTTCTTCTTTTATAGGAGGTAAGATTTCTGCCTTAAAGCAAATACAGCCAATTATTCTGAGTTGGTAGAGAAGTACTTATGGCTACCCCAAAATATACCCTTAGATTGTTTGAGTGAAAACCTGGTGAATTTTTGGAATTTCTTGTGGTTCCAGGAAACTTTATACAATTTGAACTGGCTAAACTCTGCCATTATCTTCTGACTGAGAAAAGTACACAACTGGAAGTTGACAGGGAAAGAACACCAAGCAAACACAATGTTTATTGAAGAGAGGGGCATCCAGCACAATCTCAGATCAGATAAAAGAATATTTTTGATGGATATAAAATGTGTGCAAGGCACAGAATCGATCTTTTTCTATAGCATACTTTCTTTAAGAAAAATATTTGGAATGTTTTTATCTAAGACATTTTAGAATAATGGTGCATTAATGTGAATTCGGCACATTAAAAGGGGGTTCTGTTACCAATCAGCATGGGAGGAGGGATAAACCAAGATTTGGCCAGTGTTTTTTTTTTATTATCACTCATATATGTATATATATGTATATATACATATATATATACATACACATACATATATATGTATGTATTATTTCATGTGCCTATTTTAAATCCATAAAATTTGCTGAAGTGTGACTATTACTCATTTCAATTGTGAAAATATTTAGTGTTATCAAATGTTAATAAAAAAATATGCTCTTTAGAAAAGCAGAGGACTGGATTCTCCTACTCAATGGGGTCTTTTTTTATAAGTCTTCTTGCCCCTTTACAGGGTAGCAGGATCTAGGCCACCATGGGGGTATTTAGGAATGGCAACCTATGGCAGCAAGCACCCAAGACATGTGAAGCCAGTGAAATAGATATCTGATGGAAACTTCCCCTTTCTGTCCAGACCTCGAGGAGCACAGTGGTTGTTGCATGTCAGAAGAGACAAACTTTCTAGAGCTTAGTTGATCTGCTTCTGTGTCTTTCTTGGAGAGGGCATCTCTTACAGAATAGCGATCAGAGTTAGTGGGACCCTTGTGATTCTGGGCCAAGTTTCTTAACCTCTTTAAATATGTTTTCTTTTTCTTTTTTTTTTTTTATAAACAAGGAGCTCAGTAAAAGATGGTGTCTATGGTCCCTTCCAGCTTTAAATCTCTGATCCTATTGGGCCTCTAAAACTTTCTTGTTTTGCTAGGATTTCGTCCATGTGGGGCAGAATTGAATAAGACAAACAACCCAATGGTTAAGGATGAAGAATATTATAGATTTGGAAATTCTTGGCTCTTGCACACATAGTCTAAATTTTGTGAGAAAGAGATAAGGAGGACTGATGAAATGGTGAATAAGGAACATACCATTTGTTTTCTTAACCTAAATAGGAAAATGCATCTAAAAATTATCAACCCTTTTGAGCCACATAAAGAAAAGCTATATCGAGGGATTCCAATTACCCTCCATCTATCTAGTAAGTGCTAATATTTTCCGTCATGAGAAATTCACTTGAAAGGCAAACGGTGAAGAATCTTGGATTTAATAAAGCTGGGCTAATTCCCTTCCCCTTCCTTTGCAACTCCATTTTTTCCTTCTAACCTCCGAACTTATCTTCTCTTTCCTTCTCTTGCTTTTAGCAGTCTCATCTTCCCACTTAAGGTGGGAACCATTGCCAAAGGCCTCAAATAGAAGCACTCTCAGGTGATTTCCTCATTTCCTTGCCATCAGTGCTGGCTGAGCCTTGCCGAGAGATTCTCAGGTCTTTTGGGGATGAGTGGGCAGTGTGCTCCCCACCACAGTGCTGAAAAGTTTGTAGGAGCAGGATAAAAGCTAAAGATTGAGAGGAACTGAACTCTCAAAGGCTATCTTGCCAGTGGTGCTGTGCCCTTGCAAAGGAGGTGTGGTGTGCAGGAGATCAGCAGCCCTTAGCCCTCCTAATTCTTTCACACTGAGCAAAACCAAAGGAAGGGCAGCATAAATGCTCCATCAAATGTTGCAGTCATATCTAATATCACAGACAACCTTGACCCAAATGCCTTTGGCAGTTTCTTAAAAGTACAAAATGTTGAACTAAACTTTGCTCTAAGAAAGTACTAGAGTAAAATGTTTACACGTAGATAGCTCAGACAGGCTATTCTGTTCTTTTCTAGCTGAGAACTTGCCTCCACTTCATTGCAAAAAAGCCATTGTCCAGATGTCCATGACAATCTGGTTGACATTTGAGTAACTCATATGAAGAGTTGTCTATGCAACCTCCCGAAATCCCAACTCGACATAAATGACAAGGGGCCAAAACCATTGCCAGAGTTGCTAAGAATGAAAAGCTAGGCTGAATGACAAATCGCTGAGTAGTTCTGTTAATACTGAGATGTCCATACGGGGTGAGCATCCATAACCCTTGGAAGGGGCAATCACTGGAATTTAGCTAGATGAGCCTGGGACTGGCATTGCTGTACCACTCCCAAGGAGCCCATGATCAATCATGTGCACCCCAGCTCCGGCCAGATGATCTATCTTTAGCATCTATATCTAGTCTCTTTCTTAGAAAGCAACACATCTAGAATGGCGTTTCTTCCTTTCTCTTTCACTTTTTTCTCTCTTTGCAGGATACATTTGAAGAGCCACTTGTCATTAGGAATTTACTCATCCCTCCATAGCTGGGATTCTTTACCTCTTTAATGTCCTGAATGCCTTTGGCATTGAGGCGTGTGGGTAGACCGCTTCTCAGAATCATATTTTTAAATATATAGTGAGATAATATGACCTTATAAAAGAAACTAATTATGGTGAAATATTCTGTTACCAGAATATTGTATTTTAATTTTTTTGCTTTTCCTTTTCATAATATGTGCATAGTTTTCAGCATTCACCCTTTCCAAAAGCTTGTCTTCCAAATTTTCCTCCGTCCCTTCCCCCACTCCATTCCTTAGACAGCAAGTCATTCGATATGTGTTAAACACGTGCAATTCTTCTTTACGTATTTCCACAATTATCATGCTGCACAAGAAAAATCAGATAAAAAGGGGAAAAATGAGAATTGTTAATCATGTATGATTTTTTCTTGATCCTGTGCAACATCCTGTCCTTGGGGTTTTTCTTGGCTGAGATATTGGAGTGAGCTGCCATTTCTTTGGCCAGTGGATTAAGCCAAAACAGTCTTACCAGGGTCACACAGCTAGTAGATGTCTGAGGTGGGATTTGAACTCAGATCCCCTTGACTCCAGGCCCATTGCTCTTTCCAGTGCACTATCTAGCTGCCTCCTATATCTATATGCATCTGGGCATATTTTGTTATATGAGTTATTTCCCCTTTAATGCCACACCATCATCCCAAGCCTACTGCATGCACCTTCCTTGTTAAAGACTAACAGCATGCACCCATACCTACACTGATCCAGACAGACCTGCGCATCTCCACCCGTGTGTGAGCAGCCTCACCACCCAGGCATGGCACCCATGCCACCCATGCATGGGCAGCCATGCCACCTGTGCCATCTGCACATGGGCAGACACACTATCCATACAACATCACTTGTACATCCATACCCACACAGCTGCCATAGCCTCATTTTGGACTGAACTGAACACTCTTTCCATCTCTATTCCTCACCTAGTCTGTCGTCTGTGAGAACTTTGTACATTATTTCTTTTCCTGTATGGTAATGCAGGCTAATCTCTTTCACTCTTCTATGAGGAAGAGGCCCTCTTTGGGCAATAGATTTCTCATCCAGAAGGAAGAAAAGCGATTAAATCTGTTCCTTATATTTGTCTTTTTTTTTTTTTTTGAGAATCTTTTCTTCAGCAGCATTCAGATTCTTGATGTTCTGGTCTATCAGTCTTATCTACTCATATGTCTCCCTGCAACCAAACTGAGCCAACTCAAAGTGGCCCTTTGTGTTCCTCACTTTGGGCGCCATCTCCTCATACTTTGTGTCTGCTTCTTCTGCAGTGTGCTTGGCCTTTTTTCAGCTGGATTACGTGCAGTTCCATATTCACTTCATTCTTCAGGGCTCAATTTTCTTTCACCTTCATACCTCTTTCGCTCTGGTCGGCTTCTGCAGAGTTGTAGCCCGGTGCTTCTGAACATGGTACAGTTCCTCCTCAGTCACCTGAGTCTGATGGTTCAGAGAAGCCACCTCAGCTTCCCCATCTTTTTGGGTTGGTTTGTCCCTGTGCCTCTCCTGTTAGAGATGCTTGACCCTTTCTTGTAGAGCTTGAATCTTGCCCTTCATCAACTCGGTGATGGTGATACTGGCCATGGTGCCCAGGCCATTCCAGCTCCCACTGTCACTGCTGCCTCCTCTGCTCTGTGCTGCTGTTGCGCCTCTCTGTAGGACTTTGAAAGCCCTTCACAGCCTGCTCTCAGCCTCCTTTTACACATCATTCCCCTTCACGTGCATGCTTGTGTAGTCTAACTGGCTTTTCTGTTCTGCCACAGCACTCTGTTTCCCAGGTTGGTGCCTTTGCAACTGGCTACCCCTCCATACCTGGAGTGACCTCCTTCCTCACTTCTCACTCTTCAGATTCCCAGTTAAGTTCAAGAGTAGAGCCAAGTACTCCTTTCTGCTCATCCTGAGTGTGTCACTCCCAGTTGCTGTTTTGCATGTGGCAAGATTAGCCCCCCTCAGTTGTCACTTCTACAACCGCAGCTACTGTTTGTTTCCCTTCTGCTTTTGTATGCCCCGTTTCCAGCATGGGTCCCAGCTCATAGGGATTGCTGAATAAGTGCTTGTTGATGGATGGAAAGGAGCAAGTGCTATTTGCTATTTGCATCTCACTTTCTGGGCCTGAGATGAGCATGAAACATTTATGAGAGTTTGTTGAATTCTCTTTTCTGATAGCCAGGGTGAACTGATTGGTGACATTTGTGGAGAGAAGGGAATGAAAGAGCTCTGTAGCTCATCTCCTTTGAAGGTCCCTTTCTCATGAAAACTCCAAACTGCAAAGTCAAATTCTTCTTGCACCTATTGAGTTTGCGCTCCCTCCAACTCACATGCCTGATTCAGAGAGACTGCCATCTGCTTCAGTTAAGTGTTTTTGTTTTTAAAAACAGCTTTCGTAATTGATGGATATGTTGTATGTGAATTAAAATGCCATCTTAATGTCTTCAACGCTTCAGAAGGGCTGTCGTGTGGAAGAGGAATCAAACGTTCTGCTTGGCCCCTGAGGGTGAAACGAGAAACCCTGGGGAGACAAAATGACGCTGTGGATGGCAGCAAAGATTTTCCAACTTTTCAAGGTTCTTCTTCCTCATTAGTGTACCCAGGGTGTCTCTGGCTCCTTTCAAGCCCCTTTGAATGTATCCTATCTTTCAAGAGGGCTATCCCCTTGCCCTAGTTTGTTACTATCCTCATTCCCCCAATTACTTTGAATTTACAATAGAAAGATGGATCAACTGTGAGAGTGGATGGATGGATGTATAGATGGATGGATAGATGGACAGCCTGGCAGCAAGCAGACTTTCTTTATTTGTGTCTATTTTCTTCCAGGAGAATGTAAGAATATGAGCTCCTTAAGAGCAAGGGATGGCTTTGTTTCTGTCTTTGTACCCTCAGTTGCTCGAGCTGTGCTGCCATGTAGCAAGTGTTTGTGGAGTTGATTTAACAATTGGTGCTATCCACCTGTGTAATGTACTGCCTCGGGAAGTTCCCCTGACCAGATGTTTTCAAAGAAAGATTGGATCTGGCTCTTGATAATATGGAACATCATTCACTCTGATATCTTGTCATATTTACATGGGTGACCCATAAAGCTCACGTTTAGATTCAAAGTCACAAAACTTGAACTTTGTAGGGAGGAAATAATCACCCCTGGGATGCTGTCCAAATCATGCCCATTTCACTTCCAATTTTGGCCAGTGGAGAAGCCTTTGATATAAGTTTCCGCTTCTGTCCCACTCTGATTCTTCACCAGGGTTCCTGCTACTGGAGAGAGTGTACCTTAGATTCCTAAGGTTTCCAAACTATTAAAGGGGCTACAGAGAAGCCTGTTGTGGGACTTAGCTGCTACTCTAGGAATGTGACTGGGCAGGAGAAGCCGCCTTTGGTGCCACAGAAAAGATCAGCTGGAGAAGTCTGTGCCCCCAGATGATTCTGTAGAAGCCCTCTAAAGCTAGTCTCCCTGGCACAAATTTCTTTTACCGGCTCCTCCTAGAGGAAGCTTAAAGAAATTCCCTGTATTTGATTCAATTTGCCACCTGGATGCTAACTTTGACTTACTTCCCAAACTGGTGTAGGGTCATCAGTGCAGTTTGGGAGGTGACTTCTAGCTAATTATCTCTCAGTGGAGGTAAGGGAGCAGTTGGCTTTCCAAATGATCAGTTGAGATGTTGGAATTTTGTTGTTCATCTGTGTAATAAGGATCTTAATATTGCACTAAGAGACTTGTCAAATGAATACAGCTTTTAAAACTACACCATTAGTATCATAACTTTGATTTATGTATTAGTTTCCTCTCTTGTTTCTACCATTCTTTTTGGAGTTTAACATATCAGCCGGTATGGTGTATAAACAATAAAGGAAGAAAGGACATTTCCTTCATGCCCAAAGACTGACATATCAGTTGGATAATCGAGGCAGTAAAATTTATGAAAGTACCAACAGGAAATAGTAGATTTGTAAGGAAACTTCTCAAAATATTCTGATGATTCTAATTTTAAAAGCTGCCATAAAATACTGCTGGGTATCGAAAGCACAGCTCATTAGATAAATGATAGAAATAGCACTTTCAGGCTGTACAGTGTCGGGCCATTTATTAGTGAGGCAGTGAGGATTTGTGTAGGGACCCCATACTGATTTGTGCTAATGAGGTCAACTTCCTCTACTCAGAAAGAGAACTGAGCAGTAGGGGGTGTTCTTTATCACCATAAGCAAAATACAGAGCTCTGGAGTTATCGTCCCAAGGTTAAACACCTGTCTCCACTGATTTGGAGTGCAGTGACCCAGGAGCTTCCGGTGACGTGTCTGCTTAGTTGAGAATGTTGTAAATGAATCCTAGAATTGTGTGGGCCCCTTCATCCATCCCAGCATGCACTGCGTTCCTTTTATTCAGACCTAGGGTCTTTTGTACATTTTTATGTTCATAAAAGACAAGTACATATGATTGCAAAGGAAACTAATGCTATTGAAGTACAGAAGACAAGAATAACAACAACAACTCGTGACTTAGGGATAAAATATGGCCACTTAGTCCAAAGGCATCTTTTTTTGGGGTGAGGAAATTGAAGAGGAGAAAAAAAGGTAGCTTTGGCCATGTCCGAGACATGGGTAATAAGGAGCGTGGTGGGGGAATGGAGTCCAAGTTCTTTGGCTGCAAGGCTAGTCTACTTTGCATTGCTCTATATTACTCTAAATGATTCTGACCCTGGGGGTCTGAACAATTATTTTTTTCTGTTTGGAAAAATAATTTTGTTAAAAAGCTTGCAATTTGGAAAAGTTTGCCCATTTCACTGCTGTTTAGAACAGGATGAGCCATAGGTCCTTCTGAATGAGACCCCAACTCCTGTTGTCAGCATCATATCAGCTGGCATAAGTTTTCCTCATTTCCCTATCCTGTTCCCCACTGCCTCATGGATATGTATGGAATCAGTATGCTTCTGAAAAATTCAGGCACATTGGCCCGCCTTTATTGTCTCAGACTTTCCATCCAGCCACCCTATTGGAAAACCAGTTACACTCTCTCTCCTATACCACCTAGCTTCTTTTATCTACATGATTTCTGAACAAACAGCAGTCTTTAGATAATGCCCATTTTTCTTCCAAATGGGGTTATTCCCTTTCATTGCTATACATACAAACATAAGAGAAACCTAAAAGTACGTCCATGTCCAGTTTTTGCCCCTTCAAAGAATTCTGGGTACCGTTCCAGAAAAGAACAAAAGCAGGCCTCAGTGAAAGGGACTGGGAAAGTTGGTACTAGTTCTATAGGCCCCCTTTCATCTTTGTAAATCTTATCTTCTATCCCCTGAGAATGAATGAATAAATGAATAAAAAACATTTATTTGCTAATTTCTTGGTATCTTGCATTGTGCCAAGTGCTAAGGCTATAAATTCAAAAAGGGAAGATAGGGAATTCATAATCTCCTTAGGAGAGATGCCACATTTTGAGTGGGAGTGGCCAAGAAAGTAATGATTCAGGGTTGATTCACCCAGAAGGTGTGACAATAGATGTTATACCCTTGGAAATGAGGCAACTATGACTTTGAGGACAGATCACTGAGCTCTTTCCCAACTCTGAAACTGTGATTCTGAAATGAGCTGTTTTACAGCATGGTTTTATTCCATCACGATCATTGATTTGAATGTGCCTGGAGGGGCAACCAAAATATCCTTTGTTTTGTCCTATTCCCTTTTGGTTGCCTCCCTGGTGCATAATGAAACATCAGTGATGATCTGTAACTCATTGGGGACCTGGGTGTCTTAGTAGTCACCCCAAACAAAGAAGATTTTCCTTAATAATTAAGTGTTTTTAGGATGTGTCCAACATTGTATATAATGACATAATGTTAACTAATTTTTAAAAGACCATTTTTGAGTTGGGTATAAATAGTTAGAAAGGATATTAAATAGAGGATAGCAATTCCAAGTTGTGTACCATGGGGCAAGGGAGGGGAGAGAAGTGGAAGAGGAGAAAATGGGGAAAGGAAGGAGGAAGATAGTGTTGTAGAGTGGAAAGAACACTAAATATAAGGGGTCAGGAGATAAATTCTAATCAATTCTCTGCCAGTAACTTCATGGGGCTTGTCTTTTTACCTTCTTTTGATCTCCCAATTTTCATCTGTAAAAATTTAAAACTGAACTAATTGATGTTCATATTAGAGAGTTCAAACTACAGCTCTATCTCTAACTAGCCCAAACTATACTTGGCACCAAATTCAGTCGAGGCATAGACCAACCGTTAGCGCAGCACTGGCAAGGGATTGTTTGACTCCCAATGAGCTTTGTTCTCATCTCTACCTGTTCTGCTTAAGGTGGGCTTCAGGGGAAGGGTGCTGTAGTAATAGGACCTTGACGTAGCAGTCGGAGGTGGTGATTCTATGACAGACAAGAATTCTACCAGTTCACTCAGCAAAACATATCAGTACATCCTTTCTTTTTCTGGATGTTGCTGTGAGGGCAACTTTTAGCTTGTGACTTGAGGCAGCTTGCTTTCTCTCTGTAATGATCTCCGTCTACTTTGGATTTTCCCTTCTCTCAGGCTTGGCTTTTTTGTTTTGTTATTGCTTTAGATTTGTCTCACTCTCTTATCCCTCAACTTTTTTCTTGTCTTCTCAATCCTTAGAGATATTGCCTAACAGCCAAACCCATGTCTTTTCATGGGTCACAAGGTGACAATTTTTAGAACTAGTAAATTGATCATTTTAGAAGTCTTCCCTAGGAAAATTATTAATTTGATTTTTGTCATTAGGATTCCTAATAACTGGAATGCTTGCAAATTGATGCAAATATTACAGCTATCTTAACAAATCTATTAGATTTACCATGGGGTAGCCCACTGGCTTAAGAATTGGACATCACTTTGGTAGAAGACTATGATGTTCATTCAGCAAGTGTAGTTCCTTGGGGTACTCCCCGGATCACACAGTGTGTGCCTTCAAACTAGATTACCTTCAGGGTTCTCAGTTGCTCTGCATCTACTCAAAACCCAAAGAACAGATTAGATTCTCTTGTCAGCCCGAGGACACAATTAGTTCAAAGTAATGGCATTCAATTAATACTATAGTTGAAAAAGAGGTAATAATAAAACATTTCTGCTCTAAATCTTGGTTTACTCTTTCACAATTATGCCATCAGTAGGAAGAACAGTCACATGGGGAGTGTATATGGAAAGAAAGACACACATGAAGAGAATTTATAGTTCTCCCCGTGCCTGGAAGGCGAATCCCTTTTTTCATTTAGGACTCGGCTCAAATCATACCTTCTGTAGGAGGCCTTTCCCAGAGTCCTCTATTCATAGTGCCCTCCCCTGAGGTTACTTTCTATTTCCATTCTAATTTTGTTGTGTGCCCACGATTGTTTGAGTATCACCTCCCTCATTGGGCTACGAGCACTCTGAGGAAAAGATCTTGTCTATTCCAAAAGCACATAATCAATACTAGTGGTCTGATTGTTGGGTATTGCTTCATGCTGGTCTTGCACTACTGGACAGGATGCTTCAGGGTTCATGGTTGCTGCTAGTCACTGCCACTAGAAGAAAGTTTCAGAGTTGCTATTTTCAGATTCTTATTTCTACTTTCCCATTGAATAAAGAATGGGTGCTGCTTTCTCTCTTTTCCCTTACACCCAGAGACGTTTAGCTATAATCCTTTGAGAAGGGAAGAGTCTATACTACCAGTAATCTGACTAAGTAGAAACCTTACCAGCTTTTTCTCTCATAAGGATGGTCTCTTCTCAGAGCCTTGTCAATGAAAGGCATTTTCCTCTCCAAAAAAAGATTCCTCATCCCAGCACCAAGGTCTTTGGAATACACACTAGGCATAACTAGCTAGTACCCAAAGACTTAAATCTCTCTTTCTCTCTCTTTTTTTAACCTTCATTTCCTAAGGTTAAGAGAAGTCTTTGTCAGAAATGTCACCCTGATTTAGGATTAGAAATTACTTACTTGTGACTCACTGCTTAGTGATGTCTTATAAAATTACACCCAGTTATCACCAGTGTGACTCTTCCACAAACTGCTGAAGGCCCAGTCATTATGTACGTTCAGCAGCAAGCTGCCCTACACAAGCATTTACTAAAAAGCTCTTGTGTACTTAGCAGTATATTTGATAGTATAGAAAATGTATGGTAATAAAGTTATTTTAATATGCATTACTTTATGAATCATTTTGGGAGAGAAAAATCAAAGCTAAAGGGAAAAACATGGAAGAGAAAAAAACAGAAAAAGGAAGTGAACATTAGCATGTGTTGATTTACATTCCGTCTCCTTAGTTCTTTTTCTGGATGCAAATGACATTTTCTGTCCAAAGTCTATTGGGATTGCTTTGGATCACTGCACTACTGAAAAGAACCAAGCTTTTCATAGTTGACCATCACACATTTTTGCTCTTATTGTGTACAATGTATTCCTGGTTCTTCTTGTTTCACACATAATCAGTTCATGTAAATTTTTCATGACTTTCTAAAATCATCTTGTTCATCATTTTTTATAGAACAGTAATATTCCATTACCTTTATGTACCACAACTTGTTCAGCCATTCCCCAATTGATGGGCATCCACTCCTTTTCCAATTCGTTGCTGTTACCAAAAGAGTTGCTACAAACATGTTTTGCTCATTTGGGTCCTTTTCTCTCCTTTATGATTTCCTTGGGATACCGCTGGGTCAAAGGGTATGTACAGTTTGATAGCCCTTTGGGCACAGTTCCAGATTGCTCCCCAAAATGGTTGGATCATTTTACATCTCCACCAGCAATGCATTAGTGTCCCAGTTTTCCCACATCTCCTCCAACATGTATTACTATCTTTTCCTGTCATCTTAGCCAATCTGAGAGGTGTGAAGTGGTACTTCAGAGTTGTTTTAATTTGTATTTCTCTGATCAAGAGTGATTTAAAGCATTTTTTCATATAACTACAAATAACTTTAATTTCGTCATCTGAAAATTGTTCATATCCTTTAATCATTTATCAATTGGGGAATGATTTGTATTCTTATAAATTTGACACAGTTATTTATTTATTTTAGAAATGAAATCTTCATCAGAAATGTTGGCTCCAAAGATTTTCCCCTGCTTTGTGCTTCCCTTTTAATCTTGTTTCTGTTTGTTTTGTTTGATTACATTAAATTAAAAAGGTTTTATACAAAGTTGTTCATTTTGCCTTTCATAATGTTCTCTAGTTCTTTTTTGATCATAAATTCCTCCCTTCTCCAAAGATCTGATAGGTAAATTATCCATTGCTCTCCCAATTTGTTTATGGTATCATCCTTTATGGTCCATTTTGTGTCCATTTTGTCCTTATTTTGGTATGGGGTGTGAGATGTAGGACTATGTCAATTTTGTGACATAATATTTTGCAGTTTCCCAGCAATTTTTGTCAAGTAGTGAATTCTTATTCCAGAAGCTGGAGTTTGGGGATTTATCAAATACTAGATTACTTTAGGCCTTGATTATTGTGTCCTGTGTATCTAATCCATTCCACTGATCTACCACTATATTTCTTAGTCGATACCAAATGATTTCATGCCTGCTGTGTTATCATATAGTTTTTTTAAAAATGTGTATACATATTTATACAGTTATCTTGCTATACAAGAAAAAATTGAATTTCTAAGAAAAAAAAATCTGAGAAGGAAAACAATGCAAGCAAACATCAATAGAAAGGGTGAAAATGCTATGTTGTGGACCACCCTCAGATCCCATAGGCCTCTCCCTTGGTGTATGTGGCTTTCTTCACCACTCAACAACTGGGACTGGTTTGAATCATCTTATTGTTGAAGAGAGTCACGTCCATAAGAATTGATCATCATATAGTCTTGTTGCTGTGTATAATGATCTCCTGGTTCTGCTCATTTCACTCAGCATCAGGTCATATCATATAGTTTTAGGTTTGGTATAGCTAAGCCACCATCCTTAGTAATTTTTTTCATCAATTCTCTTGATATTCTTTATCTTTTGTTCTTCCAGATGAATTTTATTAATTTTTTTAGTTCTACAAAATAATGTTTTGGCAGTTTGATTAGCATGACACTGAACAAGTAGACCAATTTATGCACAATTGCCATGTTTGTTATATTAGCTCAGCCTAGCCATGAACAATCGATATTTTCCCAATTGTTTAGGTCTGATTTTATTTGTGAGAGAAGTGTTTTTTAATTGTATTGATACAATTCTTGAGTTTGTCTTGGCAGGTAGAACCCCCAAAATATTTTATTTTGTCTGCAGTGATTTTAAATGAAATTTCTCTTTTTATCTCTTGTTGATGGGCTTTATGAGTAATATGTAGAAGTGCTAATGATTTGTGTGGGTTTATTTTATATTCTGCAACTTTGCTAAAGCTCTTGTTTCCAGTAGGTTTTTTGTTTCTCTAAATATGTCATCATATCATCTGCAAAGAATGATAGTTTTATTTCTTCATTGCCTGTACTAATTACTTTCATTTCTTTTTCTTTTCTTATTGCTAAATCCAGCATTTCTAGTACAGTGTTGAATAATAGTTGTGATAATGTGCATCCTTGTTTCACCAGCTAAAGGAGATGTAGAGTAAGACGAAATAAATCTGAAGAGTGAAGATACAGAAAACATATATAGTGTATATATATATATATATATATATATATATATATATATATTAAGTATAGAAAAGGTAGTGGAGGATTATAGGTGCCCAGATGAGTGGTGTGGATATGTTGGCAAAATTCCTCAGAGAACATAGTGGGCTCAAATATTGGCAAAGACCTCAGTGAGAATAGTTGGAAGTAGAACTGGCTTTGAATTGTGGATAGGGCTAGGCTAGATGTCAAATTAGGGTCTTTCCTAGCAGGGAGTGTGAGAAATGGATGGGTATTTATTTGGTTTCCACAGTTAGGAAAATTAAATTGGAAAAATGAAATTTATATTAGAAAACTGAAACTCAGGAAGCCCAGGAAGACATCAAAGAATAATCAATGTTGGAGGTTGTCTTCCCCTAAAGGAATGGAAGGTCCTTGGGTACAGGGACTGACTTTTGTGATGGGGGGGTGATTGAGATTTGATATTTGAGAAGAATCTTTTGTTGTTGGCCCTTAGCCCTCCTCTGTTAGCTTCCCCTTTCTAGAACATAAGTTCCTTGAGGGCAGGGCTGGCTGTGTAATGAAGGGTAGGGATTCATGTCTTGTAACTTCTATAATATCAAATTAATGGGAAATCAGGGGAAGGACTTGTATTTCTCCATAGGCAATAAAATGCTACATTTAGAGTTTCAAACACATCTCTACACACTTAGGCACCCATTCTTGCAAGATTGTAAAATCTTTCCTGCTCTCATCAGTTAATTCAAGATATTTGTTTCTTACAGAGAGGCTAAGACTGACCTTGATATTTTGTTTCTTACAGGGAGACTAGGACTGACCTTACATGTAGCTATCTGTAACACACTGCCTTTGTATAATATGATTTTAGATCCTTTATACTACCCCATTCACTATTAAGAGTGCCATCCCTTTAGCTTAAAGGCTATCATTCCATTAATTAGAATTTTAAGTTGTTTCCATTAGCCTTGTGGATAGAGTGCTGGATTTGATTTTAAGGAACATGTGAGTTCAGATCACTCTATTGGCAATAAGCAGCAATGTGACTTTATTTCCATCATTTAATATTACACCTGAGGGCAGCTGGGTCTTACTTCCTCCCGAGCTTCGGTGCTCATCCAGACACGACCCAGGTGTTCCCCAAGGAGAGTCACAAGCCAGAAGAAGATGAAATCAAGATGCTCTTTATTGAGACGCTTTCCTCAGCCAGCCTGCTCCACCATCTTTAGTCCTTCCTTTTATCCCCCTTGCTCACCAAACCTTGAGGAATTATCTTTGTGTTGACATGAGGGAGTCAGAAAGATCATGGCACTCACATCCTGATAACAGAGCAACATCTTGAGGTGAGCCTGTTTTTAGATCACTGTAAATTGCTCTTTTATCTGAGCCATTGTCGGTAATCTCAGCAGGTCCCGGGTCTCGTGTTTGTCAAGGGAACTGCACACATTACCTTCTTATCCTCAAGTCAAGACAAACTTCTTATCAGGGTCCCCGACCTTTGGGCCCTAACAATTTAACAACTCTGTGATTTGAGCAAATGTCCTAGGATCGATCTATGAAATCATAGATGACTCTGGATCATTTTTGTTTGTAGATGTTTCCACACTAGAAATTCCCTCTGCAAACAGAAGTTACAGATTCTTCCTGCTTTGATAGGAAGAGGGACCCTGAAGGCCCTGGTAATCTCAAAGAGGAAAACCCCACGGAAATTAGAAGACCCAAAGAAAATGTTTCCTGATTGTGCCTTGGGCCTGTCTTGGGGCTGGGGCAAATTGAGCACTATAACCCAGAATGAGATTCTGGAATGAGAGATGTTGCTTCCCTTCATAGTACTCTTCTCTGTTGTGACTGAGTGCTCGAGTCCTAGCTAGCCATCAGGCCCCAAAGCCACAGCCCCTCATCAGGGGAATCGGCTCCTAAATCTCCAGACTTGCCTCAAACCTCCAAGACACAAATTGAACTCAAATGGAAGGCAGACCAGAAACCCAGAAGAAGTTGAACACCGGTATATTTCATGTAAATAAGTGACACCTCTTGCATGGCAGTTTGGCTCTCGGTATAGGGCCTTCTTTAACCTGCCAGTGAGATCCAGATCTTGAGTGTACTTTGAAATGTGTGAAATTCTGTACTGTCAAGGAAAAACCTCTGAACAGTGAGCATTGAATATTTTATATGGGGACCATTTTCTTGGTCTAGTATCAAATCTGGATTTGGTAAGGTAAATCGAAATGAATTAGAGATATACTAAAGAGATATAGCTTTGAAATATCAGTGTATAATTATTTATAACCTACTTCTCTTGAGTAATGACTTGGCTGCAGTAAAAGACATATCATGTGGTTTGCATGTGTCAAATCGAATCCCATTTTGAAATTCTCAAAAAATTTTAAATCAGAAGAAACTTCATTCTAATATATGTTATTAATGTATTTTCAATAATAGGACATCTCTCTATGACATCTGCTGATGCCCTTAATCTGAATTTAACAAGGTACATCTAGGAAGCTTCCCTTCGAATGTGAATTAGTTAAGCCTTGAAACTTACTTATTAGTTACAGCATTATTAAAAAGATGATTTTTTTTCTGTGCCTGATTTGTGTGTATTTGGAGATTATCACCTCTTATGAGCATCAGAATGAACTAGGCTGTTTTACATCTATTCTAAAGGAAGAAAAGCAGTGTGGAATGGCTGCTGGAGGATTTGCTTTAGAGTCGCCATAAACCAGACTTGAGGCTGTCTCTATTCCCTATTAACTGTGAAAATAGGTACATCACTTAACCCTTCAGGGTCCCAAATGATTCGTTAAGATTCTTGAACCACCCTAGTTTCCACCCTGCTTTGGTGGAGGGAGTTTCTGCCCTGGCATATCACAGTCGGAGTCATAGGTCTGAACTGCTACCACCACTACCACCACCATGACCAACTAAAACAGAAACTGGAAACTAAATCACATGCTTGGTCATCATCATTAACATTTTAATATTTTCTAAGATACTTATTATTGTGTCTCCTTCACCTGGATTTGTATACACTGCTTCACTGGGCTTCTTCTCTTGGATTTTGTTGCCTTCTTATTGTTCCTCTTCTTCCTCTTAAATCATCATCATCATAAGTATTATAGGTTTAAGGTTCAAAAAGCACTGTACAAATACTATCCCGTTTGATCTTTACAATAGCCTGAAGTAGTGAGTTTTATTATTAATCTTATTTTACAGGTGAGGAAACTGAGGCTGAGAGAGGGGAAGTGAGTGGCTCAGTGTTACATAGCCAGCAAATGTCTGAAATGACTCTTTGATTATGACCCATTGACAGTTCTGGAGCTAGCCAGTTAGCCGTGATCTATCCTTTTGTTCACCTTGTCCAGGAGAATAGTATGAGAGTATAGATCAAATGGTTTGCTAAAATAAAAGACAGTTTGATTTTGAGAATTCTCTTGATTTACCGGTCTATCAAAGGAAATGAAGCTTGTCTGGTATAACCAGTTCTTGATTTTTTGATGGCTCTTTCTGATCCCCAAATCATTTTCTTTCTTTAATTTTTAATGAACTGGAAACATCAACAAGCAAGAATATTTTCATATAAAAAGGATAGAACTAGAGGATTGCATCTGAAGCCCTGAATTTATCATATACTCTGTGTGTGTGTGTGTGTGTGTGTGTGTGTGTGTGTGTGTGTGTGAGAATTTGAGGATTGCTCCACAGGCAGTGGAAAGTTGTGGTGGACATGAAAAGATTATAGTCAATTGTAAATGTCAAATTCCAGAAGAAAAGTAGTTAAGATATATCATCAAAGAAATGCTTGATCCAAAAAAATAAAATTGACTTGTGATCACGTGGAAAATGGGACAAGATTGAGGAAAGCCCCCAGCATGTTGAATAGACCGCACCCCTGTCACAAATGCATGAGAGAACATGCCCAAAAGTCTCATGGAGGGGCAGGCATGAATGAGTTAGGACTTTCTGTGTTCTCACAACAGTGAGACTACAAATCCATCAGAGTATGGTACTATTAAAGATGAAAACATCAAGAACTTATAAGAGAAAACTGTAGTACACTGGGGCTTCAAGGGAAGGTAAGGAGCCCAAACAGAGGTCCAGAGAGGGAGAAACAGAATTGCAAGGTTCTGAAAAGTTAAAGTCAGCATTAGGACAAGAATCTGTCAATAAATGACTCTGAGTGAGATTATTCACTTGGAAGTTGATCTGCTCCTTTGTTCCCATGGTTCTCCTTTCCCCCTCTTCCTTCTCTCCCATCGCCATCTGTCCCTTGTTAGCCTGGCATTAATCTTATATGTGTGAGATCAATGAGTACAGGCAAATTTGAGGAGCTTTCACTCTGTCACTGTCCAGGTCATTTTGTAAACATGCAAAATGAGAGCAGTTCCAGCATGGGTACCTGTGTGGTGCTACTATTTACAGTTTCTCCAGGTGGTAGTTAAGCCTTGTCCTCTCGTACCCCCATCACTGAGAAGCAGCTGCTTAGCAAAACAGACACAAGGTCTCCTCATATCCTTAATGGCTCCGATTATGACCCCTGTTGCCCTGCCGTTCTTCAGTTTACATGCCTTCATCCTCTTGAATTAAGTATAAGGTCCTCAACCAGACAGAGTTGTGCCTTAATAACCCCTCTGTGTAAGATGTTAGTTCTGCAGGGGCTGAAGGTTAGAGCTGAGTGCTGTTCAAAAGAGAATTCTTAAAGCCAGAGAAGTTAGGGAGGGAGAGAAGGAGGAGATACTATGTACATGGGTTACCATCAGGAAATCATTCAGAAAATATGTTTTAAATGACTAAAAAGTCTCTGTGTCCAACATGGCTAAACATTGAAAGTACAAATAGGAAAGTATACATAATCCCTCCCCTAAAGGATCTTATGTCTCAAATCACCAGCTGTTTCCCTGGCTGTCCCATAGCCACCCTCAACAAACCCAATCTTCTTCAGTTCTCTATTTCCCTTGAGGTAACCCTGCTCCTTCCAGTTACCCAGATGCACTAACCTAGAACGTCCTTGATTCTTTTCTATCATCTCACATCAGTTTTCAAATGTTATCAGTTTTGTTTCCAGAGCATATCTCATATCTGTTTCCTTTTCATTACTTAAATGGACATCACACTATTTCAGGTGGTCATAACTTCTCCCCTGTGTTTGTTTAAGAAAAGAAAGAAAAAAAAAGAACATATTCCTTGATGCCTTTTGCTTTTACATCACTTAGTTTCCTGAATGTCTTTCTCCTCTTTCCCCCTCCTCCATTAACTCTCCCTTGTAACAGATTCAAAGAAGATTAAAAAGCAGTTTAGCCAAGTCAGCTACAAACTGACATCCAGCTCTACTTTCCTGCAAGCCATAGTAGTTACACAGCATACACAGTATCTTTTCATCTTCTTTGTCTTTACATTGTTGTAATCATTGGATATTTTGCTTTTTTGCTTTTTCTTCATTCTGCCTCACTTAAGGTCAGTGTCCTGTGTTTCTCTTTTTTCTTTAGTCATTTCCCATGGTATAGTGAGTTCCATTACATTCATTACCATGATATGCTTAGCCATTATGTAATTGATGAACATTGCCTTTATTTGCAGTTCTTTGGTGCTGAAAGAAGAGCTGCCTTTAACCTCTTCAGCGTATCATCCAGCAATGGGATCTCTGAGTCAGAGAATGGACATTTCAGTCTTTTTTTAGTGCGGTTTTGAATTACTTTGTAATCACTGTGACCATCTTTCCACAACCTTTCCTCCGCTTATTATTTCCATCTTTTTTTTTTTTGTCTTTCCTGGGTGTGAGTTAGAATCTCAGAATCATTTTGCTTTATATTTCCCATATTAATAATTTGTAATAACTTTTCATCTGTCCTCAGAGGGGTTGCAATTCTTTGTGGAACTATCTCAATCCAAAAATACCCTGGGGGAGTTGAAGGATTATGTGCAAAGTCTTCTGTTTAAATCCAAAAGTCAACTTTACAGGTGCAAGTTGTAAGAGAAGTGCCATGCACCTAAAGCTCTTTGGAAGAATTATAATAAGTGTTGTTTATGTAGCATTGATCCTTGTTAGGACCCTGAGAAGTAAGAATATAATTATACCAGTTTTCCAGTTGAGGAAACTGAGTTCAGAGTTGAGTAATTTGCCCTGGATCACACAGCTTAGCAGGTTTAAAAGATAAGATTTCAACCTAAATTTTCCTGCATGTGGATCCAGTATTTCCTGCATTATCACATGCTTCCCCAAGGCCTTTGAATGAATGGCAAACTGAATATGGGTCAGCCATGTGATGTGGCAGCCAGAAATTCTAAAGCTATCTTAGGCTCTACATGTTTTAAAGAGAACTCATCATTTCACCCTCAGAAACCCTACCCCCTTTCAAAACATTTTCTAATGAAGGCACTGACACCTTTCTAATCACTCATGTCCACTCCCTTGACTTTGTCCCTGACTCCCACTCTCCTTGAGCCCTTGTATCCCATCCCTTGCCAGATTTTGATCTGTGTGTCTCCACGGCCTCTGTCATGTACATCTAGTTTAGGCCTTCAGTCCTTCCCACCCTCTGTCTCAAGTCACTTCCTAATCTGTTTAGTCTTTCACATAGCCATGTGAGTTCCCTAGCTGCCTAGTGCTCTCTTGTCTCACCTTCCAAACCTCATACTTATCATGTCTGTAATATATATTACATACATACACACATATAATATACATGTACACACATACACATGTATATGTATGTATACATATGTAGATATTACACATACATGTATGTATACACCCTATGGGTATGTGTACATGGGCACATGCATGCACACATCATTTCCCCTGAATAATTTGAAACTGCTTGAAGGTGGATATTTTATGTTTCTCTTTGTATGGATACAAGGCACCGTGGACAGTGCCTGGCATTCAGTAATCCCTTAACAAATGTTTGTTGTCCACTTGAAAGACTGCATTAAGGGAGTCATAGTGGTCAGAACTGGGCATTTCTTATTGTTCTGGACTCTGCTGTGGGCACACTAAATCCAGAACACTGCTTTTTATTCAGGGCAGCACCCCATGTGAAGGATGATGTAGAACAGCTCAAGCGAGTCTAGAGGAGGAGGCTGGAGATGGTCACATGATGGCCACAGGAAATAGGAATGAACTTTGCTCTTTCCACTAAGCTCAGGTCAATCAGTGGACCTTGCTGAGGTGGAGATGGGCTCCATATAAGAAGCGAAAGCTATCCAGAAGTGAGATAATGGTGGAATGCCATCAAGAAGAAGATGGGAGATCACTTGTGGGTGTTATGGAAGAGGTCTTTAACTCAGGGGCTGATGAGACTAGTTAACCTTGGAGCTCTTTTGCAGCTCTCTGATGGTGAAGATATTTCTTTTAGCCGGGGTCTTTGCAGCCAAACATTCACTGACTCGAACACAAGTCAGGATTCACTGGCTGTGTATTGTTAGGAAAGAGTGCTTGGGGCCAGTTCATTTCTCTTGAAGACCAACAATTTCATTTCCGCATGCCTCTAGTTGAAAATCATTGATGCTTGAAGAAAGGCCCTATCCTTTTGGCCCTGATAGCCATAGTTTATCTTAGACTGGGCTGCTCTGTCAGCCTAAAGGTTGTTCTTCTATGAGAATATTATTTGCTACTCTTAATCCTGAATCCCTCCTTTGGCACCCAGTAATCAATAAGGCACAAAGTGTGTGCTGCAAGTGACTCATTTTGCTCCGAAGAAGTCATGCTTGAAGAATGGTAGACGCCAGTTACAAAAGCTTATTCAGTGGAAATATCAACTATGCCTTATGTAGATAGTAGAATTTTAGAACTAACTTTTTCAGTGGGCAACTCCATTGGAGCTTTCTCATACAAACTTGCAGAAAGAGGGACTCAAATGGGAGAATTCTAAGGTAAATGATTATGTGTTGAAAATTTTTCTTCATTCTTTCCGATATATACATAATGGTGGAGAAGTGTTCAGGTCCTCAAATGCTAATTTTTTTTTCTGTCTCAGTACTTTCCTGATAGACCCTCTCTACTACCTTGTTTCAAACTGCCCATCTATATTTTTACATTCGGGATCCATAGTCATAATGTCTGCATCCATTTTGATATCATTTACCTTGTATTGTTGTTTGACTTACTACAACCACCACCGCCACACACTTGTATAGGACCTACTATGTCCTGGACGTTGTGCTAAGCACTTTACAAATATTATCTCATTTGATCTCAGCATCATCTGTGGGAGGTAGGTGCTATTATTATCCATTTTTCATTTGAGCAAATTGAGGTCAAGTAGATTGCCATGGTCATACTACTAGTTAGTATCTGAGGCCATATTTGACTTTAGGTCTTTCTAACTCCAGGTCCAGCTTTTTCTCCCCTGCAGTACCACTTTATGTTATAACATAACACCTTATGTTATATTTAAATATTCTATTGTTTAGGCAAAGTCATTGATTTGAGATTTCCCTCCCTGATTTAGCCAATCAACAATCACTTATTAAGTTCTTTCTATGTGCCAGGCAGTGTTAAGCATGAAGAACAGGAAGAAAGTCAAAAACATACTTTCTGCTCTCAAGGTGATTGTAACTTAAAGAGGACTGGAGATAACCTGTAAAACTTTTACATATGAAAGACCTGTAGGATATGTACAAGCTGATATCAGAGGGAAGATACTAGGAATTAATGCAGTGAAAATATAGAATTCATACTGTGGATATCAAATATGGCAGATGTAGCCTAACAATTGCTCCATGAAAACTTTAATCCTCCCATACATCTCCATCCTGTGTGACTCTTGTCCATGACCTTCCAGAGATTTCCCCAGTGAGTGCATCGAGTGTTCTGGAGTTCATGTAGCAGTGGGAAATATATTTTTGTTTTCCACATCTCATCCCTCCATTTTGCTGTTTATCACTTTTTGATCCATTCATTACACTTCCCCAGTAAAAGCCTTTTTTTCCTATTTTTTTTTTTTTTTGCTGAGGCAATTGGGGTTAAGTGCCTTGCCCAAGGTCACATAGCTAGGAAGAATTCAATGTCTGAGACAGAATTTGAACTCAGGTCCTCCTGAATTCAGCGCTGGTAGTCTACTGCACCACTTAGCTGTCACCTTTTTTCCTATTCTTAATTCCTTGGTGGTTTATTGTTGTCTGCTGATACCCGCCATGCATTGTTGATTTTTTTCTGCATATCTTTGGGTTTTCATTCTTTTTAAGTGTTACATTCCATGCCTTGCTGTTATATAACACTGGTTATATGGCGTCTGTACTGAATAGATGATCACAGGAAGCTTAGGGCCAGAAAAGGAGCTTTTGCTACTTGCCACAATCAAGGCATCCTACTCTCTCTCTTTCATCTCTGGATCAAACCCATGGATGTGCTCTATAATGTATTTATCCAAATAAATGCTAAAATCTGATCAATAGATCCCATGGTGAGTGCAAAACCAAAAAATTAAACAACTTGTCCAAAGAAGCTTTCCTGCTTTTAGGAGAGAAAATAGGTGTCATCTATAAGTGAATAGGAGATTGAGGGCTGCCCATCATCTCCTTAGAGTACTTTGGGACTCGGATGTTTGAATGAAAAGGTGGAGGCGTAGTCACCTTGAAGAGTTTTTCAGAGAACATATAGCATACAAGGGATAGACTGTAAGGGACTTGAATTTGAAGATCTCAGCAGCAGAAGCAGCACTGATAGCACCCCCAGTTTCCTTAAGGATTCAACAAGCTGCCCTAGAAACCATGAGAAACACAGAGAGGGAAAACAAGAAAAAGGGGCTACTGAGATGGAATAAATGTAGAGATAGTAGGGATATGAAAACTGTGAGAGGACAGATCATCAGAAAGAGAGGGTGGTCTGTTGTGTCAAACAGATGTCAAAAAGATAGAGCCTGAGGGGGACAATATCAGCTTTGTCAATGAAGGGACCATTGGGTACTTTGGAGGAGACAATTTCATTTGAAAGATGAGATTGGAAGTCAGATTGATAAGAGTTGAGGAGTGAATCAAAACAGATGACGTGGAAGGAGTGGTGTATTATATTGTTATTTTAAAATGACTCTTTTTTTATTAAAGTTTTTTATTTGTATAACATGTATGGGTAGTTCCCCAGCATTGATCTTTTTTTTTTTTATAAAGCTTTTTATTTACAAAACATATGAGTGACCTTTCAACATTGACCTTTGCAAAAACTTTTTTTCCCAAGCTTTTCCTTTCCTTCCCCCCACCTCCCACCCCTAGATGACAGGTAATCTAATACATGCTAAATAGGATAAATTATATGACAAATACAATACATGTATACATATCTATACAGTTATCTTACGGCACAAGAAACATCAGATCTAGAAAGAGAAGAAGAAAAAAACAACCTAAGAAGGAAAACAAAATGCATGGAAATATTCACAGAAAGCGTTAAAATGCTGTGTTGTGGTTCACTCTCAGTTCCCACAGGCCTCTCTCTGGATGTATATGACTATCTTCATCGCAGCACAACTGGTTTGAATCACATCATTGTTGAAGAGAAGCATGTCCATCAAAATTGATCATCATATAGTCTTGTTGCTGTGTATAATGTTCTCCTGGTTCTGCTGATTTCACTCAGCATCAGTTCATGCAAGTCTCTCCAATCCTCTCTGAAATCCTCCTGTTGGTCATTTCTTACAGAACAATAATATTCCATAACATTCATATACCATAATTTATTCAGCCATTCTCCAATTGATGGGCATCCTTTCAATTTCCAGTTTCTTGCCACTACAAAAAGGGCTGCCACAAACATTTGTGCACATGTGGGTCCCTTTCCCTCCTTTAAAATCTCTTTGGGATATAGGCCCAGTAGAAACACTGCTGGGTCAAAGGGTATGCACAGTTTGATAACTTTTTGAGCATAGCTCCAAATTGCTCTCCAGAATGGTTGGATCCATTCACAGTTCCACCAACAATGTATCAGTGTCCCAGTTTTCCCACATCCCCTCCAACAGCTATCATTATCTTTTCCTGTCATTTTAGCCAATCTGACAGGTGTGTAGTGGTATCTGAGTTGTCTTAATTTGCATTTCTCTGATCAATAGTGACTGGGAGCACCTTTTCATGTGACCGGAAATAGTTTCAATTTCTTTGTCTGAAAATTGTCTGTTCATATCTTTTGACCATTTGTCAATTGGAGAATGGCTTGAATTCTTATATATTTGAGTCAATTCTCTATATATTTTAGAAATGAGGCCTTTATCAGAACCTTTGGATGTAAAAATATTTTCCCAGTTTACTGCTACCCTTCTAATCTTGTCTGCATTCATTTTGTTTGTAGAAAAATTTTTAACTTGATATAGTCAAACTTATCTATTTTGTGATTAATGATGACCTCTAGTTCTTCTTTGGTCACAAATTCCTTCCCCCTCCACAGGTCTGAGAGGTAAACCATCCTACATTGTTCTAATTTGTTTATAATATCATTCTTTATGCCTAGATCATGAATCCATTTTGACCTTATCTTGGTATATGGTGTTAGGTGTGGGTCAATGCCTAATTTCTTCCATACTAGTTTCCAATTATCCCAGCAGTTTTTGTCAAATAGTGAGTTTTTATCCCAAAAACTGGGGTCTTTGGGTTTATCAAACACTAGATTACTATTGTCATTGAGTATTTTGTCCTGTGAACCTAAACTATTCCACTGATCCACTACTCTATTTCTTATCCAGTACCAAATAGTTTTGGTGACCATTGCTTTATAATATAGTTTTAGATCTGGTGCTTTTTAATTAATTCCCTTGAAATTCTTGACCTTTTGTTTTTCCAGATGAATTTTGTTGTTATTTTTTCTAGGTCATTTAAATAATCTCTTGGGAGTTTGATTGGTATAGCACTAAATAGATTAGTTTAGGTAGTATTGCCATCTTTATTATATTCGCTCAACCTATCCAAAAGCACATGATGTTTTTCCAATTGTTTAGATCTTATTTTATTTATGTGGAGAGTGTTTTGTAGTTTTGCTCATATAGATCCTGACTTTCCCTTGGCAGATATAGTCCCAAATATTTTATACTATCGATAGTTATTTTGAATGGAATTTCTCTTTGTATCTCTTGTTGTTGCATTTTGTTGGTGATGTATAAAAATGCCCAGCGTTGATCTTTACAAAGCTTTCCATTACAAATTTTACCCCCAGTCCCCTCCCCTCCCCTAGATGGCAGGAAGTCCACTACATGTTAATAATGTTGAAATGCTTGAGAAGTTATGCAAGAAAAATCCTATCTACAAAAAAAAAGAATCAAAGGCAACACAATGCAAGCAAATGTCAATAGAGATCATGAAAATGTTACATTGTGGTTCATATTTCATATCCCTCTCTCTGGGTGTATATGGTTTTCTTTTTTTTTCTTTTTTTTTTCTTTTTTTCTTTTATTTTTTTTATTAAAGCTTTTTATTTGTATAACATATGTGGGTATTTCCCCAACTTTGATCTTTACAAAGCTTTCCATTGTAAATTTTACCCCCAGTCCCCTCCCCTCCCCTAGATGGCAGGAAGTCCACTATATGTTAATAATGTTGAAATGCTTGAGAAGTTATGCAAGAACAATCCTATCTACAAGAAAAAAAAAGAATCAGAGAAAGGCAACACAATGCAAGCAAATGTCAATAGAGATCATGAAAATGTTATATTGTGGTCCATCTTTCATTTCCCTCTCTCTGGGTGTATATGGTTTTCTTCACTGAACAATTGGAACTGGTTGGAGACAATTCTTTGTTGCAGAGAGCCATGTCCATCAGAATTGATCATCATGTAATACTGTTGTTGCTGTGTATGATGATCTCCTGGTTCTGCTCGTTTCACTCAGCATCAGTTCATGCAAGTCTCTCCAGGCCTCACTGAATTCGTCCTGCTGGTCGTTTCTTACAGAGCAAGAATATTCCATAACATTCATATACCATAATTTATTCAGCCACTCTCCAATTGATGGGCATCCCTTCAGTTTCCAGTTTCTAGCCACTACAAAAAGGGCTGCCACAAACATTCTTGCACAGGTGGGTCCCTTTCCCTCCTCTAAGATCTCTTTGGGATATAGGCCCAGTAGAAACACTGCTGGGTCAAAGGGGATGCACAGTTTGATAACTTTTTGAGCATGGTTCCAAATTGCTCTCCAGAATGGCTGGATCCGTTCACAGTTCCACCAACAATGTATTAGTGTTCCAGTTTTCCCACATCCCCTCCAACATTCATCGTTATCTTTTCCTGTCATTTTAGCCAATCTGACAGGTGTGTAGTGGTACCTCAGAGTTGTCTTAATTTGCATTTCTCTGATCAATAGTGATTTGGAGCAACTTTTCCTATGACTAGAGATGGTTTTAATTTCATCATCTGAAAATTGTCTGTTCATATCCCTTGACCACTTATCTATTGAAGAGTGGCTTGAATTCTTATATATATGAGACAATTCTCTATATATTTTAGAAATGAGGCCTTTATCAGAACCATTAAATGTAAAGATGATTTCCCAATTTGATGCTTCCTTCCTAATCTTCTCTGCATTTGTTTTGTTTGTACAGAAACTTTTTAACTTAATATAATCAAAATTATCCATCTGGTGTTCAATTAGGAGTTCCAGGTCTTCTTTGAACATAAATTTATTCCACCTCCACAGGTCTGAGAGATAAACTATATTACGTTCCTCTAACTTGCTTACAAAGTTCCTCTTTATATCTAGATCATGAACCCATTTAGATCTTATCTTGGTATGTGGTGTTAGGTATGGGTCAAGCCCTAATTTCTCCCACACTAGTTTCCAATTTTCCCAGCAGTTTTTGCCAAATAGAGAGTATGTATCCCAAAAGCTGGGGTCTTTGGGTTTATCGAACCCTAGAGTGTTAAGGTTAATGCCTAGGTTGTCCTGATAACCTATCCTGTGCCACTGATCCACTGCTCTATTTCTTAGCCAGTACCAAATGGTTTTGATGACCGCTGCTTTATAATATAGTTTTAGATCTGGTACAACAAGGCCACCTTCATCTGCCTTTTTTTTCATTAATCCCCTTGAAATCCTTGACCTCTTGTTCTTCCAAATGAACGTTGCTACTATTTTTTCTAGATATGTAAAATAATTTCTTGGGAGTTTGATTGGTATGGCACTAAATAAGTAGATTAGTTTCGGTAGTATTGTCATTTTTATTATGTTCCCTCTGCCTACCCATGAGCACTTAATATTTTTCCAATGGATTAGGTCTGATTTTATTTGTGTGGAAAGTGTTTTGTAATTTAGTTCGTATAGTTTCTGACTTTTCCTTGGCAGATAGATTCCCAAATATTTTATCCTATCATCTGCTATTTGGAATGGAATTTCTTTTTGTATCTCTTGCTGCTGAACTTTGTTGGTAATATATAAAAATGCTGATGATTTATATGGATTAATTTTGAATCCTGCTACTTTGCTAAAGTTGTGAATTGTTTCTAGTAGTTTTTTAGTTGAGACTCTAGGGTTCTCTAAGTATACCATCATGTCATCTGCAAAGAGTGATAATTTGGTTTCTTTATTACCTACTCCGATTCCTTTTATCACTTTTCCTTCTCTTATTGCCAAAGCTAACATTTCTAATACAATATTACATAGTAATGATGACAGTGGGCAGCCTTGTTTCACTCCTGATCTTATTGGGAATGGTTTTAGTTTGTCTCCATTACATATGATGCTTGCTGATGGTTTTAAATAGATGCTACTGATCATTTTAAGGAAAAGCCCATTTATTCCTATACTCTCTAGTGTTTTTAATAGGAAAGGGTGTTGGATTTTATCAAAAGCTTTTTCTGCATCTATTGAGATAATCATATGGTTTCTGTTAATTTGGTTATTAATATAATTAATTATGGTGATAGTTTTCCTAATATTGAACCAGCCCTGCATCCCTGGTATAAATCCTACTTGGTCATAGTGTACTATCCTGGGGATGACTTTCTGTAATCTCATTGCTAATATCTTATTTAAAATTTTTGCATCAATATTGATTAGGGAAATTGGTCTATAGTTTTCTTGCTCTGTTTTCACCCTACCTGGCTTAGCTATCAGCACCATATCAGTCTCATAGAAGGATTCTGGCAGTATACCTTCTGTCCCTATTTTCTCAAATAGTTTGTGTAGTATTGGAATTAATTGTTCTTTGAATGTTTGGTAGAATTCACATGTAAATCCATCTGGCCCTGGAGATTTTTTCTTAGGGAATTGGTTAATAGCTTGTTCTATGTCTTTTTCTGATATAGGGCTATTTAAATAATTTATATCCTCTTCAGTTAACCTGGGCAATCTATATTTTTGTAGATATTCCTCCATTTCATTTAGATAATCAAACTTACTGGCATAAAGTTGGGCAAAGTAACTCCTAATTATTGCTCTAATTTCCTCTTCATTGGAGGAGAGTTCTCCCTTATCATTCTTGAGACTAACAATTTGATTTTCCTCTTTTCTTTTTCTTATGAAATTAACTAAAGGCTCATCTATTTTGTTAGTTTTTTCATAGAACCAACTCTTAGTTTTATTTATTAACTCAATAGTTTTCTTATTTTCAATTTTATTAATTTCTCCTTTTACTTTTAGAATTTCCAATTTGGTATTTAATTGAGGGTTTTTAATTTGTAATTTTCTAGTTTTTTTTTTTAATAATAAGCCCAATTCGTTGATCTCTTCTTTCTCTATTTTATGCAAGTAAGAATCTAGAGATATAAAATTGCCCCTTATAACAGCTTTGGCCATATCCCACAAATTTTGGTATGTTGTCTCCTTATTGTCATTCTCCTGGATGAAGTTATTGATTGTGTCTATGATTTGCTCTTTCACCAATTCATTCTTCAGGATTAGATTATTTCATTTCCAATTAACTTTTTTTATTTTCTTCTGGCCTTACATTGAATGTGATTTTTATTGCATCATGATCTGAAAAGGATGCATATACTATTTCTGCCTTTCTGCATTTGATTTTGAGGTTTTTATGCCCTAACACATGGTCAACTTTTGTATAGGTTCCATGGACTGCTGAGAAAAAAGTAAACTCCCTACTGTCTCCATTCAACTTTCTCCATAGATCTATCATACCTAACTTTTCTAACAATTGGTTTATCTCCCTAGTTTCTTTCTTGTTTATTTTGTAGTTTGATTTATCTAATTCTGAGAGAGCAAGGTTGAGATCCCCCACTAATATTGTTTGGCTGTCTATTTCTTCTTGCATCTCTCTTAATTTCTCCCCTAGGAATTTGTGTGCTATTGCACTTGGTGCATATATATTTAGTATAGATATTGCTACATTATCTATGGTACCCTTTAATAAAATATAGTTTCCTTCCTTATCTCTTTTGATTAGATGTATCTTG
>JAJPUD010006631.1:0-27030 GCA_023553655.1 Myrmecobius fasciatus | reverse complement strand
CCTCTAAGATCTCTTTGGGATATAGGCCCAGTAGAAACACTGCTGGGTCAAAGGGGATGCACAGTTTGATAACTTTTTGAGCATGGTTCCAAATTGCTCTCCAGAATGGCTGGATCCGTTCACAGTTCCACCAACAATGTATTAGTGTTCCAGTTTTCCCACATCCCCTCCAACATTCATCGTTATCTTTTCCTGTCATTTTAGCCAATCTGACAGGTGTGTAGTGGTACCTCAGAGTTGTCTTAATTTGCATTTCTCTGATCAATAGTGATTTGGAGCAACTTTTCCTATGACTAGAGATGGTTTTAATTTCATCATCTGAAAATTGTCTGTTCATATCCCTTGACCACTTATCTATTGAAGAGTGGCTTGAATTCTTATATATATGAGACAATTCTCTATATATTTTAGAAATGAGGCCTTTATCAGAACCATTAAATGTAAAGATGATTTCCCAATTTGATGCTTCCTTCCTAATCTTCTCTGCATTTGTTTTGTTTGTACAGAAACTTTTTAACTTAATATAATCAAAATTATCCATCTGGTGTTCAATTAGGAGTTCCAGGTCTTCTTTGAACATAAATTTATTCCATATCCACAGGTCTGAGAGATAAACTATATTACGTTCCTCTAACTTGCTTACAAAGTCCTTCTTTATATCTAGATCATGAACCCATTTAGATCTTATCTTGGTATGTGGTGTTAGGTATGGGTCAAGCCCTAATTTCTTCCACACTAGTTTCCAATTTTCCCAGCAGTTTTTGCCAAATAGAGAGTATGTATCCCAAAAGCTGGGGTCTTTGGGTTTATCGAACCCTAGAGTGTTAAGGTTAATGCCTAGGTTGTCCTGATAACCTATCCTGTGCCACTGATCCACTGCTCTATTTCTTAGCCAGTACCAAATGGTTTTGATGACCGCTGCTTTATAATATAGTTTTAGATCTGGTACAACAAGGCCACCTTCATCTGCCTTTTTTTTCATTAATCCCCTTGAAATCCTTGACCTCTTGTTCTTCCAAATGAACGTTGCTGCTATTTTTTCTAGATATGTAAAATAATTTCTTGGGAGTTTGATTGGTATGGCACTAAATAAGTAGATTAGTTTCGGTAGTATTGTCATTTTTATTATGTTCCCTCTGCCTACCCATGAGCACTTAATATTTTTCCAATGGATTAGGTCTGATTTTATTTGTGTGGAAAGTGTTTTGTAATTTAGTTCGTATAGTTTCTGACTTTTCCTTGGCAGATAGATTCCCAAATATTTTATCCTATCATCTGCTATTTGGAATGGAATTTCTTTTTGTATCTCTTGCTGCTGAACTTTGTTGGTAATATATAAAAATGCTGATGATTTATATGGATTAATTTTGAATCCTGCTACTTTGCTAAAGTTGTGAATTGTTTCTAGTAGTTTTTTAGTTGAGACTCTAGGGTTCTCTAAGTATACCATCATGTCATCTGCAAAGAGTGATAATTTGGTTTCTTTATTACCTACTCCGATTCCTTTTATCACTTTTCCTTCTCTTATTGCCAAAGCTAACATTTCTAATACAATATTACATAGTAATGATGACAGTGGGCAGCCTTGTTTCACTCCTGATCTTATTGGGAATGGTTTTAGCTTGTCTCCATTACATATGATGCTTGCTGATGGTTTTAAATAGATGCTACTGATCATTTTAAGGAAAAGCCCATTTATTCCTATACTCTCTAGTGTTTTTAATAGGAAAGGGTGTTGGATTTTATCAAAGGGTTTTTCTGCATCTATTGAGATAATTATATGGTTTTTATTAGTTTGGTTATTAATATAATTAATTATGCTGATAGTTTTCCTAATATTGAACCAGCCCTGCATCCCTGGTATAAATCCTACTTGGTCATAGTGTACTATCCTGGGGATGACTTTCTGTAATCTCATTGCTAATATCTTATTTAAAATTTTTGCATCAATATTGATTAGGGAAATTGGTCTATAGTTTTCTTGCTCTGTTTTCACCCTACCTGGCTTAGCTATCAGCACCATATCAGTCTCATAGAAGGATTCTGGCAGTATACCTTCTGTCCCTATTTTCTCAAATAGTTTGTGTAGTATTGGAATTAATTGTTCTTTGAATGTTTGGTAGAATTCACATGTAAATCCATCTGGCCCTGGAGATTTTTTCTTAGGGAATTGGTTAATAGCTTGTTCTATGTCTTTTTCTGATATAGGGCTATTTAAATAATTTATATCCTCTTCAGTTAACCTGGGCAATCTATATTTTTGTAGATATTCCTCCATTTCATTTAGATAATCAAACTTACTGGCATAAAGTTGGGCAAAGTAACTCCTAATTATTGCTCTAATTTCCTCTTCATTGGAGGAGAGTTCTCCCTTATCATTCTTGAGACTAACAATTTGATTTTCCTCTTTTCTTTTTCTTATGAAATTAACTAAAGGCTCATCTATTTTGTTAGTTTTTTCATAGAACCAACTCTTAGTTTTATTTATTAACTCAATAGTTTTCTTATTTTCAATTTTATTAATTTCTCCTTTTACTTTTAGAATTTCCAATTTGGTATTTAATTGAGGGTTTTTAATTTGTAATTTTCTAGTTTTTTTAATAATAATAAGCCCAATTCGTTGATCTTTTCTTTCTCTATTTTATGCAAGTAAGAATCTAGAGATATAAAATTGCCCCTTATAACAGCTTTGGCCATATCCCACAAATTTTGGTATGTTGTCTCCTTATTGTCATTCTCCTGGATGAAGTTATTGATTGTGTCTATGATTTGCTCTTTCACCAATTCATTCTTCAGGATTAGATTATTTCATTTCCAATTAACTTTTTTTATTTTCTCCTGGCCTTACATTGAATGTGATTTTTATTGCATCATGATCTGAAAAGGATGCATATACTATTTCTGCCTTTCTGCATTTGATTTTGAGGTTTTTATGCCCTAACACATGGTCAACTTTTGTATAGGTTCCATGGACTGCTGAGAAAAAAGTAAACTCCCTACTGTCTCCATTCAACTTTCTCCATAGATCTATCATACCTAACTTTTCTAACAATTGGTTTATCTCCCTAGTTTCTTTCTTGTTTATTTTGTAGTTTGATTTATCTAATTCTGAGAGAGCAAGGTTGAGATCCCCCACTAATATAGTTTGGCTGTCTATTTCTTCTTGCATCTCTCTTAATTTCTCCCCTAGGAATTTGTGTGCTATTGCACTTGGTGCATATATATTTAGTATAGATATTGCTACATTATCTATGGTACCCTTTAATAAAATATAGTTTCCTTCCTTATCTCTTTTGATTAGATCTATCTTGGCTTTTACTTGATCTGAGATAATGATTGCTCGCCCTGCTTTTTTTTTGTTCACCTGAAGCATAATATTTTCTGCTCCAGCCATTTACCTTCATCCTACATGTGTCACTATGTTTTAGATGTGTTTCTTGTAGACAACATATTGTGGGATTCTGGTTTTTAATCCAGTCTGATATCCCCTTCCACTTTATGGGAGAGTTCATCCCATTCACATTCACAGTTAGAACAACTAATTCTTTATTTCCTGCCATCTTATTTACCCCAGTTATGTTTTCCCCTTTCCTTTCTCCTTTCTCCCTTCCCCCCTCCTCAGTACTTTGTTTTTGATGACCCCCTCCTCCAAACAATACTCCACCCTTTAGTTCCCCTCCCCCTGTTTTTACTCCTTTCCCCTGATTCTTCTATTTTCCCTTCTATTAGTTTATCCCTTACTTTTCCTCCTTTCCCTCCCACTTCCCTCTAGCAACAGACAAGTTTCTATGTGAAATCAAATGTCTGATATACATTTTTAGAGCCCAACCTGATGAGAGTAAGATTTACACAATGCTCATCTCCCTCCCCTCTTTCTCTCAATTATAATAGGTTTTCTTTGCCTCTTCAGGTGATTTTACCTTGTTTTCCTTCCTTTTTTTTAGATCTTATTTTACCACTTTTTCCCTCTTCCCCAGTATGACAACCTTTTCCCCTCTAGTTCTCTTTTTCATATTATCAAAGTAATATCTAGTTAATTATACCCCCAAACTTTAAGTATCCCCCTAGTAAAAATAAAGTTCTCAAGAGTCCTTTCCTTTTTACCTTTTTATGCATCTCTTGAGTTCTCTGTTTGGGTGTCGAATTTTTTGTTCAGATCCGGTCTTTTCATTAGAAATAGGTGAAATTCTCCTATCTCATTGAATGACCATATTCTTCCCTGCAGGATAATGCTCATTCTAGCTGGATAAGTTATTCTTGGTTGTAATCCAAGTTCCTTTGCCCTTCGGAATAACTGGTTCCAGGCCCTTCGTTCCTTCAGTGTGGAGGCTGACAGATTCTGTGTGATTCTAATTATTGACCCTAGCCACCTCTTGATTTTAGCCCCATGAGCTAGTGTGTGGATATCTAGCTCAGTAAGCCCATCTTTCTTCTATTTGTCTTCTGTCTCTTTTCTTGGTCAGTAGAGAATGGGGAGATTGGGAGAGAACATTTAAATCACTCTTTATCAGAGATAGAAGGAAACTTAAAAGGCATTTCATCCGGCTTCATTGTATAGTAAGGGGATTTCAGGCTACAGAAAATAGTGACTTAACTGAAGTTGTGTAGT
The DNA here is from genome assembly GCA_023553655.1 of Myrmecobius fasciatus. Classification (NCBI taxonomy): domain Eukaryota; kingdom Metazoa; phylum Chordata; class Mammalia; order Dasyuromorphia; family Myrmecobiidae; genus Myrmecobius; species Myrmecobius fasciatus. The sequence continues at coordinate 22,421 of JAJPUD010006631.1, read as the reverse complement.
GTGGTGTCCTCTTAAGTCCGAGTCCGTGGTGAATTTCGTTAGCTCCCATATCCCCAGAAACAAATATCAAAGTAGTCAGTATTCATTGCCTCCTTAGGTACAAGATCTTCTCAAAAGTTGGATGAAGGAAAGGGTCTGGATATTTTCCATAGCTCTATATGTGCACTGCAACGTGGAGAACACATAAAACACAGCGCCTTCCCTTGTGGAGTTCACAATCTGAAAAGAACATAGGATGTGACACAGGGAAGGATGTTTTACTCACATTGTCATAGAAGTTACTTTATATGATATGATAAATTACATTATAAATGATAAGCAAATCATAGAAGAGAACAAAGTGGTATATTAGACCCAAGGGGGGGATGTCCTCATTGATACTCACTGGAAGAACCCATTAGAATGTCTTTCTAGATGATGGAACAAAAGACAAAGAAAGATGTTGTAGGCTTAGCATTGTTCTCTTGTAGTATCACAATGTTCTTCTCATAGTTCAATTAAAAAAAAAACTGTCTTTTTTTCTTTTCAACTAAAAAAGTGCCAGGAATAATCCAGTGATCAGTAAAGGATAAAACTGACAGGTATTTCCAATTATTCATTTCCCTCTCAAAACACATTTTTATGTTAAGAAAGCATAACCCACATCCCTATGGACTGTCTGTCCTTCCAGCAAACAAATTCTGCCCTTGGCTAAACACAGATATGGAGGGTGTTTGAATGCAAGATTTCTTTTTATAAAGTACCACTGCAAAAAATAGTCGTATGTTATCCTGAATGTGTTCATTATAGTCAAGTTTTCAGTATTTTCATACTGTTCCATACAGTTCTTGTACATATTATTCCTCTTGGTTTTCTCTTTGAAGGTGTGCACCCATTCGACAGAGTACGATGTACCTTGAAAATGCCGAGGCTGCTGTTTTCCTGTGACCCAAGGACTGTTGCCTCCCAGTTTGCAAAATTTGAAATCATTTTGCTTGCCACATTCTTTACTCTGACCACTTATGATATTTTATCAAACCAAATCCTTCAAGTGACTGGTCTCATTGGGATAGGTGCTGGAAATATATGATGGACAGAAGCACATTTCATACAAATCCAGTGACTGAAATGCAACCCTGGCTTTTTCTTTCCTGGAGTTGACAGTTGTCCCCAAGCTCTGACTGGAATTCTGCCTCTGTGTCCCTTTTGTCAGAGTGCAGTGCCCTTATCTCATTTACATACGTTACTACTAGCCTTGGCCCCTCAATACTCCATCACCTTGTCAAAGGAAATTCCCTTTAACATAAAATCATTTCCTTTGAAAATAATTTCTTCATTATCCTGATTTTTTCAAATATAATAATTTACTCAAAATTAATTCATGAAAGTTGATTCAAACTGGATGTCCAACCCTCCTTGAGGAGAACCAGCTGATGTTATAATTCCTTTTCTTTTTGTTCTGGGGACAACTTGGAGGCATCCTACGTATTGGTCGTTTCATTTAAGGGAACTAGGGCTCATATATTTAAAATCTTCATAGACTCACAGAATTTGAGAAATGGGAAGGGATTTCAGATGGTTTGAGTTCTCCTTGTACCAGACTAAGTCTTATACGCATAAGATTATTATCCAGCTTCTGTTTTAGGAACTCATCTGAGAGGAAAATCACCACCTCATAATGCAATCCCTTTCACTTTAGGAGAGGTTTCCTGGTTAGAATGAGTTTTCTTTAAATAGAATTGAAATCTGGAGGAAGGCACAATTTAGATTGTAGGGAGGGAAACATAGCTAAAAATAAAAATAATGATCACAATAACTTACATAAAGCACTTAAAACTTGGCTTCTCTCATTACCTATAAGATTTGTATTATAGGTAGGATTATTTTGAGAGTAGAAGAAAATGAAACGTGGGGTTACATGTCCTTTCTATGGCATTATTGGAACTTGGTTCTTCCTGCCTCAAACTCTGTGCCTTTTTACTGTTTCTCAATCCCCTTCCCAGAGCACTGTTCCTTCTTGCCTCTGTCTCTTGTGTTCTCTGGCTTCAATCATACATTATGTGAGAGGCTTTGCGAACCCCCACGCCCACTGCTAGAACCTTCTGTACATACTTTGTGCATAGTTGTTGGCCTTTTGTGTCCTCCTTTAGAATGTGAGCTCCTTTGATGCAAAGATGGGTTTTGCCTTTCTTTGTATCCTCAATGCTTAGCACAGTTCCTCTCACATGGCTGACTTTTAAAAGTGCTTTTTTATTGATTAACTGATCGATTTCTAATCTTACAGGATCTAATTTGAAATAGCCTGAAATGTGCCTGTAAGACCCAGCATAGGGCAATCCTATGGATAACATTTTGGAACAAGAGAAGTCAAGTCATTACTGCCAGATGTTGTAATGTGTACTCTAAAAGGCAGTGTCGTGGGAAAACTGCTTGCCTAGCATTAATCCATCGGTGACCATGAAGATTCTCTTATGGTTAGAGGAGCTGCCTCCCACATTTTTACACACACACACACGCACGCACACATGCACACATACATGCCTACATACATACATATAGAATTCACTGCTCAGATCTCTGGACACCTGAAGTATTTATCCTGGCTTGAAAGATAGACTGATGTGATGATTTGCCCCTGTATGTATTCCTTTTTTTTTGTTTTTATACAAATATTTATTGATTGATGTTCTCGTCTGCACTATGTTCTTCATCTATTTTAGTTTTGCCTTATGAATGACTGGGTAGATCTCTTGAAAAATTATTGTTGCATTTCTTTTAAACAGAATAGATTCTTTCCAAAAACACTGAATCTTTTACAAACTACATAACTGAAGAAACATTTTCTTCTTATTATTAACAGAAAGGAGAGATGTAAGTATAGTACTAACAATGATAAGTTGTTTTGCCCAGAATTTTGTTGCTGTATCATATTGACTTTGTTTTCTTTTTTGCCATCATTGTACATATCATTCTTTTGCTTCTTTCTTTGCTCTATATCACTCTGCAATTGTTACCTGTCTCTGGATTCTTTGGATTTATGATTTTTCATAGATCTGGAACTGAAAGTGAATTTGGTTGTTGGCTCATCCAATTTCTTCACTTTGTAATTGGGGAAACTGAGGCCCAGAAAGGTCATGTGATTTGCTGAAAGTTGCAAAGCAAAGCTAGCATCTAAATCTCAGATCTTGTGACTTTCAACCTCATTGCTGATTTACTGATACTCTTATAATATAGTAGTATTTCAGCACATTTATGTACCATGTTCATCTGGCCATTTCAGAATTGTTGGGCATATATTTTTGTATGTAGAGGTCTTTTCTTACTGTCAACCTCCTTGGGGTTTGGTCCTAGTAGCAGAAATTCTGAGTCAAAGGACATGGATAATTTAGGAACTTCTCACACATAATTCCAAATTTTCTTTCAGAATGTTTGAAATAGTTTATTTTTTCTACCGGTAGTGAAATAGAATGTCTGTCTTCCTAAAGGGAGATTTTTTGTTACTACTTTACAGGTTATGTAATGGTTCTTTAGTTTGAATTTTTCTGATTAGTAGGGACTTTAAACATTTTTAGGTAATTATTGATAGTTTGTATTTCTTCTTTTACAAATTGTTTATATCTTGTGACTGGTTTTCAATTGAGTGGGTTTGCAAAAATATATATATATTTCAATTCCCTTATGGATTTTGGATGTCAGACTTTTGTCAGAAATATTTAATGAAAATATTTTCTTTTTATCTATGTGTTTTTATACTTTTCTCTCAGTTTTTAGTTTTTTTTTGAAAAAATCTTTTTTTTCCACACTTTTGGTGATTTCTTTTGGTGGGGGGATGGGTGAGACATTGCAGTTATAGTCTAGTGACTCCTCATATCCTGTTAACAAAAACAACAAAAAATAAAGCAAAAGCAACCAATGAAATTGCTGATGTTAATATGTGCACCAATGTGCAACCCTAGTCTTCCACCATTCTTCTGAGGAATGAATTGTTTATCGTTGGTTATCTGAGATAAAAATTAATCATTATATTTAATAAAATTTCTTGTCTTTATTTTCATTTACATTGCATAGAATTTACTTTAGTTCTCCTTTTTAAACTTTATATGTGTTTCTATAAGGCTTACCATGTCTGTTTGAATTTTGTATTTTCTTAATTTCTTAATGTGTAATAATATTTTACTGTAATCATTTACCTGAATTTATTCAGTGATTTCCCGATTGATATTTGCACCTTTTTTGCCATTGCAAAATGTTCTGCTGTGGATATTTTTGCATATATAATACCTTTCCCCCCTGTGATTGATATCATTGGAGTACACGTCCCATGGTGAAATTGCTGGGTCAAAGAATGTGAACAGTAGAGTTCTTTTTCTGGTATAATTTCAAATGTTTTCAAAGAATGAGAAAAACAATTCATAGTTTCATTAATAACATACTACTCTGACTTCCCACAAGCCCCCACAACATTGTCTTTTTCCATTGTTTATCATTTTTGTCAATTTTCTTTGTATGAGGTGAAACTTCTGAGTTTGTTTTATTCTGCATTTTCCATATAAGGGGCTTGGAGAAGTTTAACATGTACTTGTTGATACTTTATGTTTTTATTTTGAGAAATGTTTATTCATATCTTTTGATCTCATGTGTTCTGGAAAATTGATCTTAGTTCTATATATTTGTGTCTTTTACCAGACGGTTATCAAAGCTGTGTGATGCAACAGTTTTTTCCCAGTTGATAGTTTTTCTTATTCTGCTAGTTTTGATTTTATTCTTAGGGGAAAAAAAAAAAAAACAACAACCCAGCTTTGAGTCTATTTTACCTTCTCTCTTTTGTCTTATATTTTGTCCCTTGGTTGCTTATGGGCACTCTCCCTAACTATAGTTGTAAATGTTGTATTCTTTAAGTTTTTAATTATGTGAACCTTTATATTTTAGTCACAACCATTTGGGACCCTTTGTGATACACTATGTTAGATTTTGCTCCAAATTTATTTTTCATCAAACCATTTTTACATTCTCCCAAGATCCTTGTCACAGTGGGAGTCTTTCACCAAGTGATTTGTGTTTTTGTCTTAATTTAACCCTGGGTTATTGTTTACAGTTGTTTCTAGGCCTTTTTCTCATTTTTTAAAACTTATTCCTCTTCCATTGATCTAATCTGTACTTTTCTTCTGAATCTAGCTATACATTTTTGTTTGTGCAAAACCTTTTAAACTTGTGTACATAATTGATAATGCCTAAATGCTTTTGCTGATCTCTTCAGTTTTGAAGTCTTCACATCTCCAGTTTGGCATAGATACATAGATAATCTGGAAGTCAGGAAGACCTGGGATATCTAGTCCTTAGCACATCATTCAACTTTTCAATGTTCTCGGCTGGAGGTGTCAAACATACCACCCTGTAGTGCTGTCTGCTGGCTTAAAATGTAATTGGAAAGTATTTAACAAAATAAATAAAATACAATGACACATAAATAACATTACACTTTAAACACTAAGTTAGTATGCAGCCCAAAGGGGCCCTTATACAATCTTTTCTGTGTATCATTGTTTTTTTTAATGTAATTATTATTTCCTTATTTTTTTGACCTACTCATTCTTTAGGAAAACATTATTGGACTCTATTTAAAGCTATAATTCTGGTTCACATTCATCTTGCTGATTCAAGTTTTTGTTGCCTTCTTTTATAAATATTCAGTACTTTCATCTTTCTGTATTTTATGAATTGTAAATGTAGACAATCAGTTTTTTCAAAGGAATAAAAGGAAATGTGTCAGAGAGAGAGAAAGTATTAGTTTTGGAGTAAGGAAGGCCTAGATTCAAATCCTCTCTCAGCCACTTATTAAGGGTGTCATCAGTGGCAAGTCTCTTCATTCTTTATCAACAAAATGAGCATATTAAACTAGATGGCCTCTGACATCATTTACAACTCTTAATGATCTTATGTTTTTAAAAGTTTTCCACCTGTTATGTTGAGTTTTTTTTTTCTAAGAATCTGTTCAGATATTTAATTTCTTCTTTTTTTGTGATTGACAAATTATTAACTCTACTACTCTTACTGCTTCTTACAATTCACTTAACTTTTCTTTGAAATATTTTGGTGCTATGCCATTAGGTAACACTATATTTACCTTTAAGGATAATGTAATTGTTATTCTTTTGATTTTCTTTCTCCACTCTATTTTTACCATTGCTTTCTCTGAGCCCATGATTGCCATTCTGGCTCTTTGGGATTCAAGTGAAGCATAATATATTTTGCTCCACCTTCCTCATTTTAGCCCCCGTGTGCCTTTAGGTTTTTAATGTGTTTATTCATGGTTATCATTATTTAGTTCTGCTTTGACTGCTTTGACTGATGTTTTTCCTCCCTCTTCAACTCCCCCCACTTTGTAGTTTAAAAGGAAAAAAAAAGGACAAATTCTGCCTTCTGAATCTGTAGTTTACATTGCTTGGAATTATCTAATCTCAATCTCTTCATTACCTTCTCCCCTCTATGTCCCAGCCCTAATCCTTGGGTCCTGCCCTTTTGGTTTCTTTTCATAATTGTTGCTCCTTTTGCAAATCACTTCACCTTTCTTGGTTTCAGTTTACTTGATTGCCAAATTAAGAGCTTAGATTAATTGACTTGGAAGATCTTTCACTTTTAAGCATTTTTTACCCTCCCAACTAAATTCTCTTTCCCTTTCCTATTCCAAACCAGGCCTCAGCTTGTCTTATGTTGTTGCCAATATAACCTCTCTTTATATTTTAAAAACCTTCCATTTCCATGACAAGAGTGAATTTTATGATATTCCTTCTTTTCCCATCTCTGTGCCTGAAGGACTTTGCTCAGTGTCTCAGTTACAAAATGTAGTAAGTCCCCCACCTTCATGCCTTTGATATCTCTAAGATAGTATCTTATCTGTGCATATGTGTGTTAAAAATGCAGATCCACCAAGAGCTTGTACCTCTTTTATATCTCTCCTTGATCCTGAGATGGAGTGGTCCTCCACAGAAACTATGGATGCGTTTGCCACTTTGGGATTTGAGAATGAAATGGGCAGACAAAACCGGTGGGTGGCACTTTTGTTGTTTTGCTGTGACATTCCCCTTCTTACAATTTCTCTTCCCTTTCATCTGGATGCTGCAGTGACAGCTTTTCTGACTTTCTTTTCTTCATGTATGGCTAGTTTGAGGTGGTGAGAGAGATCTGGGTTTAGATATAACCTCTCATTCTAAAGTCCCCAAAGTGAGTATTAAGACTTCCAAGACTAAACAACATCAACAGCTAAAGAAATCATTTGGCCCAAAGCATTTGGCTTCCATTTTCCCTATTGAGAAGCCTTTGTTTTTCAGATAAATGTGGGAGACATACTAGTTGCTGGCAGAATTTTGCTTTTTTAAAAATCATACAATTTAGAGAGTAGTCAGAAACCTTGCAGATGGCTAGAAGGGAAAGAAAGTGGCTCTGGAAGACATGAAATATGGATGTTTTTTGTGCATGTGTGTTGAAATAGATTTTTGTTTCTAAAGGCTGATGGATAACTTTCACATATCAAGCTGGCAGCAATGAGGGCTTCTTGTTAAAAGATAGCTCATCCATTTTTCAAATTTGAGGCAAGCATTTGTTTTTCAATTACAGGTCTGAAGAATACTAACAGAGAGAATCACAGATTCAGACCTAGAAAGGACAGTAGAAGTCATCTAGTTTATCTCCTTCATTTTATAGATGAGAAAACTAAGGTCCAGAATGTCAGTCAGTCAATTAACATTTATTACGTATCTACTCTATATCAGACACTGCTAAACACTGGAGATACAAAAGAAGCAAAAACCAGTTCTTTTTCTAATGGGGAAGACAAAAAATTGTGTAAGTAAGCTATATACAGCATAAATAGGAAGTAATTAAGATAAAGAAGGCAGTAGAATTAAGATGGATTGAGGAAGGCTTGTTGTAGTGTAGTACACTAGAGAAAGCAGTGAGAGAAGGTGAGAAGGAAGAGCATTTCAGGCAGAGGTGACAAATGGAGAAAATGCTATAATTGAGAGGTGGTGTGTCGTGTCTCTGAAACAACCAGGAGGCCAATTTCTCTGAATCAAATAATACATGGAGAGGAATAAGATGCAAGAAGACTGAAAATTAAGGGAGGGATAGCTTATGAAGGGACTGAAATGCCAAATAGAGGATTTGACTTTTTATCCCTGGTCCCCATTTCCCAAATGCTTTCCATCCCAGCTCAGCTTCTTGAAACCATTACCCCTCCACCTCCTTAGAGTAGCTTCTAAATCTAGGCCTTTCCTTCTTCTGCTAACTGGTAATATATCTCTCCCATTGTAATTTATTGACTTATATATATATATATATATATATATATATTTTTTTTTTTTTTGCTTTTTTGCTTTTTTTGCTGAGGCAATTGGGGTGAAGTGACTTGCCCAGGGTCACACAGCTGTTACATGTCTGAGATCAGATTTGAACTCAGGTCCTCCTGACTTCAGGGCTGGTGCTCTATTCACTGCGCCACCTAGCTGCCCCTATTGACTTATTTATTTGCTTTTTATTTATTATTCTGTGGACATGTAATTCTTCAGTAGAAAGCAATCTTCTAGAGATCAGAGACTGCTTCATTTTGTTCTTTGTCCCAATACCTAGCTCCTAATAAAGTTCCTGACATGTTGTACACTCTTTAAAAATGTCTATTAAATTGAATTGAACTTGTAGAATCTCTGGACATAATGTCATCTCACTCTAAAAAGCACTCAACTTGCTTAAGTAGCAGACCAAAATTTTGAACCCAGCTTGTCTCACGTAAAATCCAGAGCTCTTTTCACATTGGGTTGGTTAAATCTGCAATTCCACATGGATCCTGATGATGTCAGGTGGTTGAGTTCACTTCTAGCACATGGCAGAGAGTTATATCATGTGTAAATGTCCAGGAAGGAAACAAACCCTTCTCAGGACCTTCAAAACCATGTCTGTTTCAATGGCTGGGCCTCCTTGATGCCAAATGTAATGAATACATAATTATACTGTCAGTTTTTCAGTCATGTTTGACCCTCTGTGACCCTATTTGGAGTTTTCTTGGCTAAGATCCTAGAGTGGTTGGCCATTTCTTTCTCCAGCTCACTTGACAGATGAAAAAATTGAGACAAACAGGGTGAAGTGACTTGCCTAAGGTCACACAGCTAATAAGTGTTTGAGATTTGAACTCTAGGAAGAAGAGTCTTTCTGACTCCAGGACAATATCTACTGCCACACTTAGTTGCCCCAAATCAGAGTTCCTCAGTTACTTGAGCTTCATTCAGACCAGTCATCCAGGGATGTGGGTTTTCTTTAGCTCTTCCTGCAGATGTCCTGGCAGCATATAGATGCTGTGAATGATTTGGGGTATCTGAAGTAAGCAGCCCATGTCAGGGATATACCCAGTGCTATTTTCTTGAATCCTCCAATTTCCAAATTAGATTAGGAAATCCGCGCCACCTATACTGTGCTTCTCCCAGAGTTGGGAAGCTTAAATGACATTCTGCTCTACAATTCATGTTCTCAGCCAAACTGTGCTATGCACCTCCTCTTTGGGGAAAAAAAGGGCTCCTGAATAGCATTCATGTATGTGGTGCCTTTGTCGTACAACAAAATGATTTCTGGCATATTCCAAGCCAATGTTGTAGGAAACTCTCTGCATTGATTAGCAAGCCAAGTCAGATAGATTTGTTTTACTTCACTTTCACTAACAAGTGACTGTTTCCTCACAACATAATGATGGTACTCTTAATCCACTGTTGAGCTGATCTCTTATTCTTGTAGTAGCTTTTTAAAGAAGATGTCCCTGCATCTTCATTATAGAGAGAGGCACTAATGCAAGCAGCAGTTCTAGCCATTATAAGACAGGTAGGCTTCCACTCAAGTTCTCTTCTGATGAACGCCATCGTGACATAGGGTTGTCTCCGACTTCCCATAGCCTGTGCTAATAGAGCGCAGGATTGAGTAGCAGATCCTCCCCGGCTTAGATGATTGTATATTCCAGGCCTTGGGATTTCTTGGGAGTCTCCAGTATGAGGGCCTCTCTGGTGAAATTGAGATGGACTCATTTCCAGGGTGATGGCAAAGTAATGAATTTTTCAGCCTCAGCAATTTCTGAAGATCACGAACCAAGTTTTAGAGGCTCAACAGATGGAAAATCTCAGCTGGAGAAAACACAGATCCTTGAAATTTTGATAGACCAAAGACATATTTCCCAACTGTCTGGTTTGAAAAAAAAAAACAATAACAGAAAACCAAAACCAACTCCATTGCAAGGGTATATTAACCTGGACTCTGTGAACTTTAATGAACTGTTCTTCAATATAATTTGTTTCCTTCATAATCCTCTGTATATTATGCATTTAAAAACATTATTCTGAAAAGGATTACATAGTGCCCAAAGGAATCATAAAGGTGAAGAAGTCTTGATCTTCTCTGCTGTTACAGGTTTTATTGTAGCATGAACCTGACCAAATTAAGGCCTGAGTCAGTTGCTTCTAAAGTCAACTCAGATGCAGAAAGACTCTTGATAAGTACTATGTCACTTCCATGTAGGCAAGTCCCTTGTCTCCCATAATGTTGAAAGACTAGGTGGGATATCATTGATCTAGCCCCAAAGAGGTGATGCATTACATGACATGGGGTGCTGTGTACTCGGTGGCAGTCATCACTAAGGGAAACAGAGTAAGCCATTTGGCAGATGTGATGAAAGGGGTTTTGGGGAAAAGCAAGCTGGCAAATGATTCAGAACTGTAGTTCCATTTGTGTAAGGAGTTGCCGGTGATGGAATTCCTCTTTACCAAAGCTGATTGACAGCTCTTCTGCCTCCTTGCATCTCTGACTCCTTGTTCCTGATTCGTCGCCCAGGAATAAATAGAACAAGTCTAATCCTTCTTCCACATGCAAGTCTTTGAAATACTTGAATACAGCTCTTCTGTCTCTACAGATTGAACCTCTGTAGTTCCTTTAGTCAGTCTTGAATGACATGGCCTCAAAGTTATCCTGATTGTCCTCCTCAGGGTGCTTTCCCAGTTATTTTTGTTCTTCTTCCACTGCAGTGCCCAGAGCTAAGCACAGTGCTCCAGATGTGTTCTAACCAAGACAGTATTCCGGAGGACTGTCACTTTGTTTTGGAGACAATGCCTGGAGTTAGCTTTTTTGACTGCCACACCACATACATACATGAGAATCGTTGAGCTTGAAGCTCCTGAAACCCCACAGATCTGCTATCTCACCACAAAGTTCACCAAAACTCAGGCCTCTCAAAGCCCTTCTCTTCTATCTTGTACTCAGGAAATTGATTTTTGAGACCAACTGTAAGATTTTGCTTTTTATCCTTGTTCAGTTTCACTGTGGAGGTGCAGAATGCTATAGGAGAGAGAACCAGACTTTAGGAAAAAGTTGATGACTTTTTGAACTTGTGGAATTTGTATCATCATCTCTTAGAGACTCAGGTTGTTGATCTGCTTAAGTAGAATGAGTTTTCTCCATAGGAGTTTGCTAGGCAAATAAAATCCCAAGTCTAGACCAAGAGAACTTCATCCTCATTGACTTAGCCCAGTATTTTCCTTTTTTTATTAAGATAGTTTTGGTTCCTGACTCTTTCATCTAGTGTTTAACTATCCATACCAGCTTGGTGGCCTCTGCCAATTTGATCATTGTGCTGGCTATTCCTTCATCTAAGTCATTAATGTAAATGGTAAAAAGCCTCCAAAGAAGCACAGGGATGCCCTTGGGTATGCCGGGAGATCCCTTTCTTCTAAATTGATATGGGATCATTAATGAGTGCTCTTTGAGAGGTCATTCATTCCATTACATATCCATCCATTCACTTTTGGCCATCTTTTCCAAGGAATAACATCAGATTTTTTTTCATTAGATTCTTTGTTTAATTCTAGGTGATATCAGTTTTTGTCAGGACAGTATTGTCCTGACCTACCCAGTTTAGTTATCTTCTCAAAAAATGAACTAAGGTAAATCTAGTATGACCACTCATTAGTGAAGCCATGTTGGTTCTTTGTGATTATCACTTCATTTTCAGATGTTTACTAAAAATCACCTTACTAATTCCTGCATTTCCTAAGGTTTGAATAAAAATCTGTTACCCTGATATTAGCAAGTTCCATTCTCCTTTTTTTTTTTTAAAGATTGGAGTAAGATTTTTTTTTTAATCCTATGGATCCTAGTCTTCATGATCTTTGGAATATTATTAGCAGTGGTTCCACAATAACTCATCTGTCACTTCTTTTAGTGTCCAGAGTGGTAGCTCTTCTAGGACTTGGTAGTCATCTGCGTGTCTGCATTGATCTCTTGGAGCATCTCCTGTTTTTCTTTTTCATTGAAAATGCTTCTTTTTGTGGCTATTAGTGGACTATGCTACAGAGGAGTCTTTTGTTGAAATGTGAATTGGAAAGGGTGACTTATGAGATCCTTTCTAGACAGTTCTGAGATTCTGTGACTCGAATTCTTCATAACCTTGGGCTCTAAAGTAGTTTGGAGCTCTGCAAATCACAATTTAATATTTTGATCTGGGACAATGTTTTGTTTTATAACTGTAACTCACATTATTCAAGCCAGGAGGGCAACTTAAGAGGAAAGAAATGGTTTTTTTTTGAGTAAATTCACCTGTCAAATATCCCCTTTAAAACTTTTGAACTGGTAAACTCAGACACTATGTAGCTAGCTGAGTCTACACCATGCAAGAATTTGGAAAATTAAAAAAAAATATTCCAAAACAATTAAAAAGAACATCATGTTATCATTATGACTAAATTCACTTTATTATGCATGTAGATTGACAGTCTCAAGCTCAATGAAATATTTCTATATCTTAGCAACATCTTAGGCTAATTCATTTTAGCTGGCATATTTCTACTTGGGAAAACATGGGTAGGATATTTGATGCTACACCTCGTTGGGAATATACGTTCTAAGATAATGTATCCCCTTCATGCATCATCCCATAAAGCCTCATATTTTTTTTTTCCTAAGGCTAAGTAATATGATTAAAAAGGGAAAAAAACCTTTATCCTCTCCCTGCTGGTGAAGTATCTATGTGAGAAATAAGATTTAATAATTTCAGGTGCAAGTGTAAATTTCAGCTCTAATTCTCTTTCCAGTTGAGTCTATATTTTTCAATATAATCTTAAAGTAGCCAATAAGTGAAGAGTCTTTAATGTTTTTCTTTTCAACACTTAAAATATACTTTCATAGATCACCATGTCATGAAAGCCAGTTCAATTTCCAGTGGAAAGTTAACCATTCTGATCTTTGAGGCCACCTTTATGACCAAATCCTGTCCTGATTAAAGGTCTGAATGAGCTCATCCAATCAGGGCTAATAAGACTAATTAATCAGAAAAAAACAGTTCATCTTGTGACTATATAACTTTCTTGCAGAAATGTGACCATTCTTAAAGAAACTAAGAGCATTTCCCAGGCAATTCTGATAATTGTTGTAAATTAATTTAACAATAATATAGTCTAAATCAAAGCAATATTATTTTAATTAGGTTATGGGTATAAAATCACCTATGTGAACAAGCTTGCCCTAAGGTAAAAGCTCTTTCTTGCTATGAGCACTTGGCCGTGTGTTACTTGTAGAAGGATGAAATAAGTTTTTCATGGTGTCCATTCACAGAAAGGCTCTGCCTTCCCATTGGTAGGGAAGGAAAAGTTATGACAATAGTCTCAACACTTTTCATTTGTAATATCTAATAATTGAAACAAAAAAGAAGGTGAGGATTACTTTTGTTTAAATTATCTGCTTGACAATATCCAGATAATTTCAGCAGGTAGAAATAATCAATCTGAATGCTTAGGGACTCCTTATTATGTAAATGTTTGGCCTAAGAAAACCATACTGTTCACCAAAAGAACAGACCGGACTTCCTCCTGTTATGGCTTTGTTGGATTATAGAAACCTGGAGCTGGAAGGGACACTGGGATGCAGATAGGCAAAAGCATGCCTCAAAATACCCAAGAAAGGTGAAAAATCCTCTGCACATGAGTTTTTGCCACTGACACCTACATATCCTGAAGTTTCTACTGATTTATCAAAAAAAAAAAGCAAGATCTAATCTTCTTTAAAATATTGCTAGAAGTAAAGTGTAGCTAAGGGAAAGTTTGTGGGGAGAAACCCTGTATCACTTCTATGTACTACATTCCTCATATACCTTTGGGAATCTGTACCTGGAGCTACTGATCTTTTGGTACGTTATTTTCTGCCATTAACGAACAGTGGCAAGCCATAGATGGAATCGACCAAAAGCTATGGAAGTTCAGCTGATCTGTAAAAAGCTGATACTGTCCCCCAAAGAGAGAAAGAGTTTTGCCACTTTGGCGGTAGTAATATTGAAAACTGGCTTGAATATCAGGTATTCATTTGCAAAAAATTCTCCCCCCAATTCAGACTCCCCTCCCAACTTTGTTTTTTTCATAACTGGCCAACATATAGGTCTTCAAATTTCTGTCAGAAGTAATTGGCAATTGATAGGGATAGGGGAAAAATCACAAAAGGGGGTGGCTCCCTTCCCTTTATTGACTTTTGTTTTCCATGAATCCCTTCTGGCACCAGTTCTTAATCTCCTTTGGAACAAGGAGCTGAAATGTCTCCTTGGGAAGCAGACCACTAGCGATTGGTCATTTCAAAAATGGCATCCAGCACTACCGGGTGGGTGTTGGGGTGCTGAGAAAATTGCTCCAAGCAAGGATATAATGAATGTACTGCAAGGAAAGGCAGCACATTTGATCTAGGCACCAATTTTTCTGTGGGGCTATTTAATTCCCCAGCACCTGTCATGGTTGGATCTGTATGCTTGGGCTGTATTTACCCATGCAGAGTAAAGTAGACAGGTCACCAATTATCCAGTGAATTCAATCACTGTCGACAGCTAATCGGGATCATTCCTGGACCGAAGCCCATTTCCCCCCTCAAAAACAACTTTGTGGGGTCCTAAATCGTTAGGATAATGGCCTCGCCTTTCCACTGTACTTTGCTGTTTTGTACATGTGTTGTATCCATATGACTATAATACTCAGGGGAGCACAAGTTGAACTGATGTGCATCATAATAAGTGAATCAGCTGACCAATCAATTGCTCTGATAAGTATTCAGGTCCTAGCTTCCTTATTGGTCTGCCTGCCTCTGTCCTCTCCTCTTTCCATCTTGTCACATGATGGCCAGATTGCTACTCCTAAAAACATGGACTTGATCATGTTGGTCTCACTTTCCTGCTCTGAAAGAAATTAGTCATTGGCTCCCTGTTACCTCAATGTACTTATCCTTACATTTAAGGCCCTCCTCAATTTGCCTCCTACCTACCTTTCTAGTCTGAGTTCATATATTTCCTCTTCAGACGTGCTCCAGTTCTCTTAAACTGGTCTGCTGTTGTGTGTTGTCTGTTGCTTGTCCTTCACTAAAGAGGACTGGGACCATGACAATGGGGAGGTGATGTGATGACCTGCGAGTGAATCGGATTGAAGTGAGGGGCAGGGCTGTGCAAACTCTCCTGCCTCTCTCTCCTCTCCAGAACCATCTGGCTAGATGGAGATCAGGATGACTGGAGATGGTGCTGCCCACAGTGGGAAGCCTTGGACTTTTTAAGCTCAGCTCTTTTCCAGGTCTGTGCAACAGGCACTCAGTGATTAAGGCTAGGGAACAATTGAGGCAAAGAATCTCCTCTTTCACCTAGTCCAAGAGAATATAAATAAATAAATGAATCTGGAAGGGGACAACCTTCACCATTTCTGGCCAAAGCAGAAATGACTTCTATTTACACAGTCTGAATCGATCCAGACTGAAACAGTGAGCAAATGGGGCTTGGCTTAGGACCTGTTGGGCTTGATCTAAGGCCTGGTCCTTAAGAGAAAAGTTCAGCCAGTAAACCCCAAGATATATTGGGATGCTTCAGACCTGCAAGTGAGGAAAAAATGCTTTTAAGAGCATCTGTAGGTAAGGGTATGATATCCTATATGAACAGAAGGAGGGAAGGAGGGAGAGAGGAGGCCGGCTGCTGTCTGTACATAGCCCTTGATCTCCATGTCCTTGCTTTTCCTCCATGTATGGAAAGTGTGCCGTTTTCCTCTGCACCATAGTCCCTGCTTCTTTTACAACACAGCCCTAGCGCCGCCTTTGCGCAGGAGGCCTTGGCTGAGCCTCTCACCGTTCCTCTCTTTGCCTTCTGCTGCCTGTATCATAGATTTCTTGACGTGTTCATGATGAACCTCTCAGTAGAACATGAGCTGCTTGTCCTTCCACCTCCAGGACTGCACTGGAACTTTGCTTAGGTGCTTAATAAATAGTTGTTGAATCAAATCCTAAAAGTTAGAGCAAATGTTTACTCTGCCACATTAGGGCTAATTACGTTGTTATAAGCCACAATCATTCTCATCTTTGGAAAGACGTGATGTAACAATCTAAGAACAATCATTGTGCCGTTTTTAGGAGACATATCGGTAGAATGCATTTGGCAGCTAACTATTTGTGAATTTGTGAATTTTCTGAAGGCTCTAGGTGGCCTGATGGGTCTCACCTTCCAGCAAATAGATCAATATAATGAAACAACATTTATTAAATGCCTTTTCTATGCCAAGGACTTGGCTATACACTGGTGATACACATAGAAAAAATGAGGAGTCCCCTATTCTTAGAGAGCTCCTCATCGAATGGGAGGACACTGTGCATGTGTGAGCAGATGATAGTAACAGAGGACTAGAGGCAGGGCAGAGTAATACCTGGAAGATCTTGGAACACATTAATAGGTATTGAGAAGTACTAGGTTTCCACCTGACTCGAAGAAACAGGATTTCATCAAAGTCATATGCTCATTGGGTTCTGGTCACTGCCAGACAGCAGGAGGGGGAAAGAGGGGAAAAGAAAGAAGGGGTCCCCATGATGTGGGTACATCTCTCCACCTTGACCATCCCTTTTATTAGGAGACTGCTTATATTATTAGCCTTTAGAGTTCAGCATGGTTTAAAATTCTTTTATCCAAGTGTCTTTGCCTGTACCCAGGATAAGGTTGGAACGGTGAAACATCCCCAGTGACCTCGCTCATGTAGGCGTGAGGAGGCCCCGTACTGTGGTTCCTCTACAAACAAGAAGCTGGGGAGTGGGCTCCCCAGGAGGAGACCTTGACCATGGAACTATTAGCGATAGCACACTGGTCCTCTGAGAATTGTTCTTGGGTTTCTGAAGGTAGGGATGCAAGTAGGGGGAACGGGAGCATGGGAGGTAGACAGAATGCTGAGTTTAGAATCATAGGACTTTTGTTCTGGCTCTGGCCAGAGACATCTTAGTTTCTTCTTCTGTAAAATGAGCACATTGGACTGTGAACATGTGAGATGCCCTTGCAACCGTTTCTTTGATCCTTTGATTCTGCGTATTTCTGAGTCGGACCTCAGACTTTGGGTTTCCAGAATTGCACTAAATTGTTGAAATCCATTCATCTTTTTCCCCACTGTAGTTCTATACTAAATACAGCAAAAATGCCTTTTAGAAAGTATTGGACTAGGTTTAAAGAAAGTTATAGTGATTTTTCAAAAGTATTTTTAAAAAGGGAGGTTTTCTGGAGACTTGAGTTACTGTTACTGTAAATATTAGGAAAATGTTTAGACGCTTGGTGAGTGACTTTACCGTTTATACAGATTAAGGCAACTGTAGGCCTTTAGCCAGATGATTAGATACAGTGTATAATTTGGGAGAGTACCTTCAGAAAACCTGAGTTCAAGTCCCTCCTCAAAGATTACCTTAATTGTTTCCCCTTCATGTGCTTTGAGAAATTCACTAGCACCTGTTGATTCTTGGACAAAAGGTTTGCAATCTGCAGTGGAGGAAGGAATTCTTTTTTTTTTAATAAAGCTTTTTATTTACAAAACATATGAGTGACCTTTCAACATTGACCTTTGCAAAAAAACTTTTTTTCCCAAGCTTTTCCTTTCCTTCCCCCACCCCCCACCCCTAGATGACAGGTAATCTAATAGATGCTAGATAGGATAAATTATATGACAAATACAATACATGTATACATATCTATACAGTTATCTTACGGCACAAGAAACATCAGATCTAAAAAGAGAAGAAGAAAAAAAACAACCTAAGAAGGAAAACAGAATGCATGGAAATATTCACAGAAAGCGTTAAAATGCTGTGTTGTGGTTCACTCTCAGTTCCCACAGGCCTCTCTCTGGATGTATATGGCTATCTTCATCACAGAACAACTGGTTTGAATCACATCATTGTTGAAGAGAACCATGTCCATCAGAATTGATCATCGTATAGTCTTGTTGCTGTGTATAATGTTCTCCTGGTTCTGCTGATTTCACTCAGCATCAGTTCATGCAAGTCTCTCCAGGCCTCTCTGAAATCCTCCTGTTGGTCATTTCTTACAGAACAATAATATTCCATAACATTCATATACCATAATTTATTCAGCCATTCTCCAATTGATGGGCATCTTTTCAATTTCCAGTTTCTTGCCACTACAAAAAGGGCTGCCACAAACATTTTTGCACATGTGGGTCCCTTTCCCTCCTTTAAAATCTCTTTGGGATATAGGCCCAGTAGAAACACTGCTGGGTCAAAGGGTATGCATTGTTTGATAACTTTTGAGCATAGCTCCAAATTGCTCTCCAGAATGGTTGGATCCATTCACAGTTCCACCAACAATGTATCAGTGTCCCAGTTTTCCCACATCCTCTCCAACAGCTATCATTATCATTTCCTGTCATTTTAGCCAATCTGACAGGTGTGTAGTAGTATCTCAGAATTGTCTTAATTTGCATTTCTCTGATCAATAGTGACTTGGAGCACCTTTTCATGTGACCGGAAATAGTTTCAATTTCTTCATCTGAAAATTGTCTGTTCATATCTTTTGACCATTTGTCAATTGGAGAATTGCTTGAATTCTTATATATTTGAGTCAATTCTCTATATATTTTAGAAATGAGGCCTTTATCAGAACCTTTGGATGTAAAAATATTTTCCCAGTTTACTGCTACCCTTCTAATCTTGTCTGCATTCATTTTGTTTGCACAAAAACTTTTTAACTTGATATAGTCAAACTTATCTATTTTGTGATTAATGATGACCTCTAGTTCTTCTTTGGTCACAAATTCGGAAGGAATTCTTTATACTCAAAAAATGGTAGACTCTGTAAATTTATATATCAGGCATAAAGTAAGAAATGCAACTGACAAAAATGCTACCCTTTAATATTCCAGTAAATTCACGACACCATCCCCGTGGATATTCATTCTAACAGTGCAGATCATAGCCTATCTCAGTTTGCCTATCCTTGTTGATGCTTGTTTGTGTCCTCCCATAACTGCAGCAGATGGGATCTGCCCAATGTTCTTGAAGTCCTCTTTGTTTTCTCTTTTAATATCATGATAATAATTGTGGAGCAATGAGCTGTCTATCTGCTACTGATATCCATTTTATAGAAAACTGAAATTTACAATGAACTCCTTAAATAGCATCATGAATAATTGCTGTATGTGGTAGAAGTCTGCATTTTCAGGGACCAGAAAGAGAGAATCTCATGCAAAAAGTAGAGACATATCATGCATCTGGAAATCACTAATAAGTGTGTGGCATTCTCTAAGCACTGACTAGCATTTTAGCTAAAATCTGATTTTAAAACTTTCAAATGAGTAGCCAGTATGAAAAGAAATCAGCAGAAACCATTGTTACTCAACTCATCCTGAAACGCTATCATGTGATAGTTGATTTAGTAATGATATAACTTTCTTAATTACCATGATATTATTGAGCTGCTCTTAAAACAAAATGCCTATATTAATTGGGCTCCTAACCAGCAGAAATAATAAATCAGATGAAAAAAATATATTCTTATACATTTGCAAATACATCACCTTGAACTCCTTTGAGATGCTACTCTAATTAACAGTGAAACATATTTAATCTCTAAAAATTCTTGTTGATTGCCCAAGAGGTAACAGAAATTCACTTTGCTAGATTATCTTCACTTTAATAGAGTGAGGTGCAGAGATTCCAGAGAACTGTATCTGTCTTCTACCCTTTGGGTGCTCTCTACTCGTCCCTGTCTTGTAAGAATTTTGCTATTCAATCCAACTTGAGAAAAGTGAACCTGAGGAAAGGGGGAGGGGATAGAGAAGAAACTTCATAAATAGTGTGTGAAGCCTGCAGGTTGAGAAAATCAATGTGCTAATGTTCTTAATATCATGTGTGCATGCATTATACTCACTGAGCATAATCTTAGCAAGAGGATATAATGGGATCATTTACATGCATTAGCTGCTTGGAAAATGAAGCTGTCAGCCCACCAGTTCTGAACTTTGACTCTGCTCCGTCTCTAGCTTCACTCCTGGAGTTTACAAGTAATCTTATTCACAAATTATTCTATTACAGAGAAAACATGACTCCAGGAATGCTTTTCCTTTGTAAAGAAGGCTTCTGTTTTGATTGTAAAGCTGCTTTTTGGACCATCATCATAAAATGATACCCAGAGAAAAAACATTGCAGTGTCAGTATGGACCCAAGAATAGAGGTAGGTAGAATTGTGGTAGGTGGTGGTGGTGGTGGCGGCGGCGGCGGCGGGGTTTGTCAGGCAGGAGAGGTTGGGGGATAGAATCATAACCAGGACATATAGTATGTAGCTTGCACTTAGTTTCATTTGGGATACCATAATCATTTGGTAAGTCATCTTTTCTTGGAAAGTAAGTAGAGAAATATTTTTTACTAGTACATAATTTTTCTAAATACATACAAATATACTTTTGTTTTTTATATTAAAACTTTTTATTTTCAAAACATATGTATGGGTAATTCTTCAACATTAACCCTTACAAAGCTTTCTGTTACAAATTTTCCCCCCTACTCCCCACCCTTCCCCTAGATGGCAGGATATCCACTACATGTTAATTAAATCAAATATATTTATACATATTTCCACACTTATCATTGTCATGCAAGAAAAATCGTATCTACAAGAAAGAATCAGAAAAAGGAAATACAATATAAGCAAACATCAATAGAGAGCATGAAAACGTTATGTTGTGGTCCACATTTCACATCCCTCTCTCTGGGTGTATATGGCTTTCTTCACTGAACAATTGGAACTGGTCTGAATCATTTCATTGTTGAAGAGAGCCATGTCCATCAGAATTGATCATCATGTAATATTGTTGTTGCTGTGTAAAATGATCTCCTGGTTCTGCTCATTTCACTCAGCATCAGTTCTTGCAAGTCTCTCCAGGCCTCTCTGAAATCGTCCTGCTGGTCGTTTCTCACAGAACAATGATATTCCATAACATTCATATACCATAATTTATTCAGCCACTCTCCAATTGATGGGCATCCATTTAGTTTCCAGTTTCTAGCCCCTACAAAAAGGGCTGCCACAAACATTCTTGCACATATGGGGCCCTTTCCTTCCTTTATGATTTCTTTGGGATATAAGCCCTAGAGAAATGCTGCTGGGTCAAAGGGTATGCACAGTTGGATAGCTTTTTGAGCATAGCTCCAAATTGCTCTCCAGAATGGTTGGATCCGTTCACAGTTCCACCAACAATGCATCAGTGTCCCAGTCTTCCCACATCCGCTCCAACATTCATCATTATCTTTTCCTGTCATTTTAGCCAATCTGACAGGTGTGTAGTGGTTGCTCAGAGTTGTCTTAATTTGCATTTCTCTGATCAATAGTGATTTTGAGCACCTTTTGATATGAGTACAAATAATTTTAATTTCATCATTTGAAAATTGTCTGTTCATATACTTTGACCATTTATCGATTGGAGAATGGTTTGAATTCTTATAAATATGAGACAATTCTCTATATATTTTAGAGATAAGACCTTTATCAGAACCCTTAAATGTAAAGATGATTTCCCAATTTGATGCTTCCCTCCTAAT
Organism: Myrmecobius fasciatus; assembly: GCA_023553655.1. Taxonomy (NCBI): domain Eukaryota; kingdom Metazoa; phylum Chordata; class Mammalia; order Dasyuromorphia; family Myrmecobiidae; genus Myrmecobius; species Myrmecobius fasciatus. The sequence goes on along the minus strand of JAJPUD010006631.1, from coordinate 554 downwards.
CTTGCCTGCATTTGTTTTGTTAGTACAGAAACTTTTTAACTTAATATAATCAAAATTATCTATCTGGTGTTGAATTAAGAGTTCCAGATCTTCTTTGGACATCAATTTATTCCATCTCCACAGGTCTGAGAGGTAAACTAACCTATGTTCCTCCAATTTGCTTACAATATCACTCTTTATATCTAGATCATGAACCCATTTAGATCTTATCTTGTTATGTGGTGTTAGGTTTGGGTCAATTTATTCCACACTAGTTTGCAATTTTCCCAGCAGTATTTGCCGAATAGTGAGTACTTATCCCAAAAGCTGGGGTCTTTGGGTTTATCAAACACTAAATTGTTGAAGTTATTGCCTAGATTGTCCTAATATCCTATCCTATGCCACTGATTAACTGCTCTATGTCTTAGCCAGTACCAAATGGTTTTGATGGCCGCTACTTTATAATATAATTTTAGATCTGGTACAGCAAGGCCACCTTCATCTGCCTTTTTTTCATTAATCCCCTTGAAATTCTTGACCTTTTGTTCTTCCCAATGAACTTTGCTACTATTTTT